>CACRXK020008082.1:6132-21467 GCA_902702795.2 Paramuricea clavata
GATTTATATAAATTAGCATGACATGATGACATAGAAAGTATTAAAAAACCAAAATATTGCCGAGTCAACAAACAATCGTTTAGTCAACAAACCAAGTAGAATCCCAATTCTCGATAACTGCCAGACAATTGCAGAATCACTAGGAAGCAAGTACTCTGATGCGCAGTTTAGCAAAACTTAGCTATATAATCACAATCACTACACATATTTGATCAAAATAATATCTTGATTATTTAATATCGACACAAAATCACTTAATAATGTACGCAAGTGTGAATACTATGCCTCCAAAAATATTCACACAATATTCAAACGTATTCTAGGTGAGAATATGAGGTGCGTTTTATTCTAAGGTATTCACATCTGAATACTACTAATATTCCGAGGATATTCGCAGTGAATATCAGTGAATACGTGTGAATATTCATCATATTCAAATTGATATTCACACGTATTCACATCTGAATACTTGGCTTTTCATGCAGTGTCATGTTCGGAAAATACAATGGTTTTGTCAGCAAGGCGAGGGTTTCTGCATGCATGTATTTTCTAGTCTAATTGTTAATTAATTTATTACATGGACAATAATGGTGTTTTACTGGAAACTAAAACACTCGTAAAACTCGTATGCCACAGCATCCGGGACCAGCTGCGCGTATTTTCCGCCATACGAAGTTGTTGTTGTTGTTGTTGTTCTTTTGAAAATATAAATGGTCTTTGGCTCGTACTCGTAGGCTATATAAAAGGATAATAATATAGTCATGCTTTAGTAAGTCTGTATAGTATAGAGGTTATTTAGTTTTATAGTTTCAGATTCATTCCGCATGATAGAAATCTTTGCATTACGCTGTATAATATAGAATAATCTGATTAACGGACACAGGCGACAAAAATAAAAATTAAATAACAAACTTTTCCTACAGTCAATCACTTGAAAGAAACAGCCGTAAACAACCTAATTAGAACAAAATCTTTGTATACTGTTTGTAAACTTGAGTTGTTGCACCAAAGTTGCATTCAAAACCACAGTGTATTTGCGTTGGGACTAATTCATTATTCCTGTCAAATGCTTAAAATTTCCAACTTCAAAGTAGAATAATCCAGGGGATATAGAAGATATAAGAAGATTTTCCTCAAAAGATAATCTTCTTATATAATATGTATAGGGAATTACACGGTTCGAAAAGTATCAATTAAAAATCGCACTCCTGTTTGGCGAAATATTTATAATAACAATTAATAGATATATGTTATTTACCGGATTCGGTGGAGGTCCGTATAGAGAAATATTTCTCGAGGTCTTAAAAACGGCCCGACGCCGAAGGCCGAGGGACGTTTTTAAGACCGAGAGAAATATTTCGCTATACGGACCGACCATACCGGTAAATAATACTTTTATTTTTTTTAATTCCTCTGGAATTCCCCAATCACCCCTCCCGCACGCGAATGAAGCTGCCAAATAAAACGTCGTTTCTATCAATGCTATCGGGAAGAGTAATATCTTTTGTAAGGTAGTAAAATTCGCTTTCACTGTGTTCTTCATCGTCTGCAGACATTTTAATGTTTTAAAAAGTAGCCTTTAAACTTGTTTTTAAATTTTGAAAAGTAAAAACATTGGCTCTACGGCTTTAAATCTCGTGCGGTCCGTACGGGCTCATACGGACCGCTCACGCAGCCAATCAGATTGCAGAAAAGCGTAAAGTATTACTTCGGACCGCAAGAAAAAATAGTAATAATTATTATTATATTTATCCAAGATACCCAAGTCACGTGTTTTTCAGTTAGGTCCTGCATCAAAACTGCAATTATTTATAAGACTAATTGTCAATATATAAAATGTATAAAAATATACGAATATATACATGCACGGTACAACAACGATAAAACGAACGATTAATTTATAGTTTATCAGATTATTAATTTAGTCAGTAAGTATGGAACATGCCTCGAATGATTAAGAAAGAATCGACTATTTATATTATGTATCATAAATATTTCGGCAAACACAAGTGTGATTTTTCATTAATACCTCGAGAACAAGTATACTTTCCCTTTAATATCATTTTAACTTAGATTAAACGAGACTTACCTGTAAGTTGAAGTTTGAGCATGATTCTATGAGTTACTGGTGGGAGTTCGGAGTCACATGAGATAGCACGCACCTGCTCACATCAGTCTTTAAAGCTGACGAAATGGCCACACATGAATAAGGGTGGGCCTATACCCTCTTGGTCTAATAAACATGATAGACATTTAGTACACTATTCCATATTTGAGTTGGGCATGTGACTCCGCACTCCCACCAGTAACTCATAGAATACAAGTTAGTCTCGTTCAATCTAAATTCTATTTCGTCACTGGTGAGGTCGTGACGGAATCACACGCAATACCAGCCATGTCTAAGACTGACTTCAGCCATCTTAAGATTGTGTCGCGAGAAACCGCTTTAAAGGGCTTTTGGACGTTCAAAAACAATTGCGAAGTCCAAAACGATGAGGTTTAGTTCTCGTGAAATAGGCATTTAGGCAGTTTATCACACACAACTTCGGATCTTGTGGATAGGCCAAAATTTCAATGTGGGTTAAGTATCTATTGGATGCAGATGTTTTTAACAAACTTGTCAACAGAAAAACACATCTTGATTCCCCCAGAACCATGTCCTCAATGTTTAGAGAATGTAAAGTTTGACATCGTTGTCCCGACAACAGTCCAAGTAACATGACTAACTTTAATGGTAACAATTTTAAAGTAAGTTCCGTATTCGGACCAAGATTCTTTAAACATTTAAGCACAATTTCAACGTCCCAAATGCAGGTATAACGAGGAAGAGCTGGTTTAGTTTCAAATACACCTTTCAACAGCTTTTTGACATAAGGATGTTGTCCAAAAACAGTTCCATTAGGTAATACCAGCACCGCTGATAGGGCACTCCAAGCGGTATTAACTACACTATAACCAAGACCGCGATCTGCCAGTCGTGCTAAAAATTCTAATAAGGCACTTTCGAGAGGAGGTGAAATTGGATTAATCCCTCGGGTATCACAGAAAACCTCCCATTGACTGAGGTAAGTGCTATACTGCTTTTGCATGTTCTCCATGACTTGTGGATATACTTGGAAACTGACTCTGGAATACCTTCGTCTTTGAGACATCTCCTGACAAATAACATGCCAACAGCCACATTGTTTTGTGAAGTTGATGTATCTTCGCTGGGTTGTAAGGGAGATGAAGCAACTTTTCTTGTGGGGGTATCAACAGTGAATAATTGATCAACATTCGCATTAATTTGGGATACTAAATTTGGGTTGGCCAATCGAGAACAATCAATAAACCGGTTACCTGTTGGCTCTGGATTTTTTGAAGTACTTGAATGATTAAACTAAAAGGTGGAAAGGCATAGAATACATCATAGTCTTTCCAATTAATTAAGAAGGCATCTACAGCAACCGCCTGAGGGTCTGGTTGATATGAGACATATCTTTCAACTTGGTGGTTAAGCCGCGAGGCAAATAAGTCAATATCTGGGTTAAGTGCAGAATCTCAAGTACTCTATTGAAGATTGGGCGGTTAAGCATCCACTCAGTTTCATCCCGTAATTTACGTGGCTCTTTGTCAGCACCGACGTTTTCAACGCCGGGTATATGGGCAGTTGATATCCAAATATGCCTAGCAATGCACCATCCCCAAATGGTCTTAGTAGTTCTATTGCATAAACCAGCATGGCTAGTACCTATATGTGTAATAAAAGCTACAACTGTGGTATTATCAATAAGGGCCCTTACATGTTTATGCTCCAAATGGCCCTGAAAGGATTGCAATACATATATAGAGAACAGCAAGCAATTCTAAATAATTTATATGAAAAGTCTGTTCTACTAGAGACCAGTGACCTCCACAAGTGAGATCATTCAAAACATCCCCCCAAACCTGACAAAGGGGCATCTGGTGATCCATGACTGACCTCATTGTAGGCAGTAGGGAGTGATGCTATCCACCAGTAAAGGTCTTCAATAGCACTCGGTGATAACCTCATAACTATAGAAATTGCCTCTACATAATTTATGGGCTATGATCTTATCATGTTCCAAAGCCGGATAATACAAAGGGCCAAACATAACTCCAGGAAAACTGGATACCAGGAACCCAATTACACGAGAAACCTCACGAACAGAAACCCTATTGCTTTTGTTTAAAAGTAAGGTACATGCACTTATAATTTTTTCTACTTTCTGTAATGTTATAGAGTTATTCTCATAAGAATAGAGTTGAGTAGGAACCCCAAATCTCTAAAATTATTTTTTGGTTCAAACACAGATTTATCTGGGTGTATAACCAACCCCAGTGTGGAGAACAGGTCAACTGTATCCACCACATTACAGGCAACAATCATCATATGTATCGCCCTGCAAATAGGCATCATCGATATAGCCTGAAGAAACATGACCTCTTTTCCGCAAAACTGTATAAAACGGTTTAAGTAGCTTTGTAAACTTTCGGGGGACAGCTAGAAAGGCCATTGGGAAGGCACGTGCATTGGCATAATTGTCCCTGCCAAATAAATTTCAATAATTTCTGACTGGATTGTGATACCGGTACTGAGTAATGGGCATCTTTTCGGTCTACAGATGCCATAACGCAGTTTGGTGTCATTAATTTAATGACTGACCACAAGGTATCCATTTTGAAATTATGATATTTCACATAAGTGTTAAGACCCTTTAAATTTAAAATCATGCGATGAGTGCCATCTTTTTTGGGGCACACCAAAATTGGTGATATAACCTCGCCCTTTTCATGGCATGATGGCACGATTACGCTTTTAGTAATAAGCTTAGATATTTCAAGCTCAATAACCTCTTTTCGAACGAACTAAATTCATATTTTGACTGATTAGTATGAGGAGGGGGTCCCTCTATTAATTCAATGGTATAACCATTGGCCATATCTAAAATTTCTTGGTCAGATGTAATCTTTCTCCATTCGCCAATGCACTGAGAAATTCTCACAGCTTCAAAACAATTAACTTTTTGATGTAAGTCCTTTATTAAAGTAGCAACATATTGTTTATGAAAACTTACCATAACAACTGAGTTTGGTCCATTTCGTTCATCTCTTGATCTTACTGGCGTTGCTTTTGTGAGAATGATTTGGGAAACCATGGCTTGTTGTTCTGCCATGGTTTCCTTTTGGATAAAAAAGGCCTCCGTGGAGACTCGCTGAAGGGGCGTGATGGCTGCATAGCGGGTCGCCTTCTGTCAAAATTATCCCGACCTTTATTGGCCAAGGCCGACTGGCGAAGTTTATTTGTGGTCTTAATATTATTGCACTCAATTTGCAAATCGTCACCAAATAGGTTTGCAGTGACTGGTGGTACCTGCTCTGAACATAGAGCAGCAAACTCTTTATTAAGATTTGGTTTGATAGCTTCTCTGCGATGATGGGACAAATCAACTAAGGCATGTCCCAGAATTGCCATAATTTCCATATTTGATTTGATAAATTCGGTGGAGTCCACCTGATTGCCATTTTGCCGTGAGTGAAGGAGCTTATTGGTGGTATAAATTAAAGAGCTCCCTGCTTTTGCCAGGTTCTTCTGAACATTACTAGTTCGCAGATCCCTGCGCTTATTAAACTTGTCAAGGTTTGACCAAATTTCTGAATTAACTCAAGGCACAATCAGACCTGAGCAATTTTCAGGACGTTGAATTAACTCCAGTTTGTCGGATAGGTTTTTATCACTGACATTTTTGTAGCCCATCGCTTGTTAAGTGTGGCTGCCAAATCTTCATTCACTGCAGGACCCGTACGTAGGTTCTTGTTCGGATAAATCTTGGGCAATATTTGACAGCAAGTTGTCCGTATCTCCAGGTATATTCTCTGCTGGTTTTTCAGCTGGGTCAGCTGGGTTTGACAACACTTTGTTTATTAAAACCGATTCGTCGTCCTCATCCTCACTAAGCTTCCGCTTGCGGCCGCCATGTTTTGGCGCCAATTCCGTGTCATGAACAACCTCGTTGTTGTCCTCGATGTAGTCCTTGCTTTGGCCTTGCTCTATTCGATCAAGACGAGATTGAAAACTCCGCATATCGGTGTGCATCTCTTGCCTAACAAAGGAGGACCTGCAGATATAAGCATTGCCCAAATTTTGCATCTTTCCAACTTTTTTGAATTGTTACGTGGATCGAGTTTATATTCATTTACAAGCATAGCGAACCAGAAAAGTGTTAGATATTCAGTTAGTATATCATATTTTATAAATATAGCAGTTGAAAATATAAACAAAGCGTTTGTTTATATTACGGAGTTTACAGCATCTTTAAACCTAATAAAACACTCCTGCTCATTTATAAAATAGTACATAATGTCAAGCAAATATTTTTTCTCCTATTTAAATAGCTCGTATCTTGAGTTTATAAGATGGCATTATTATTCGGAACACGGTCTGCGCTTGAGGCAACGAGCCGCCAACTTGTTGCATTTATTTGGCAAAAACTTCACCAGTTTCGATGAGGATATAAACAAATTATCAAATTGAATTATCTGGATTACAACAAAACATGTATTTAAATGTAAAATTCAATGTACTGTATAATACTACAACTTAATATTAGATATTTTGTTCTCTATATTGAGTCGTAGCGGGTAATTAAACATTTAAAACAGCCCAACAGCAGACGAATCGGTTTGTGACCACAGTCATGGCTGGGAAACGGTTGTTGTGAGTCAGGATCAGTTTCAATCGTTGAGGTAGTCATTTGAAATCTTTCCTAAATTAGAACTGAGGAGTGCGCCATTTCAGAGACTCTTGATTTCAAAATATTGCTGAAGGAGCTTGCCCTAGCTGAACCCCAAGAATCTTTGTAGTCAAAAGCAGTCAAGGAGAATCGACAGATCTGACAAATTTTATTGCAGAACTGTAGATTTTTCATAATCTCCGCCGTATATGCAATATTAACCAAGGTTTGTAAATGTTCAGGGCCGTAGCGAAAAGGATAACAAAGGGGAGAGATAGCTAAAAAAAATTTTGCGGACGTAAAAATTATTCCGGACATACAAAAATGTTTTGCGGATATACCAAAAATTTATCCCGACTTCCCAAAAATGTTCCGGACATATCAAAATTTGTTAACTTTCCACGTAATTTTTGTGAATTGAGCTAAATTTTTGCTAATTAATAGTATTACCTTTTCATCCGAACCACTCTAATACATTCGCTGCTAACCGAAACGATTTGCCAATAAAACCGTTATTTTGTCGAAAAGACGTTTTCAGGGGGTGTTACTCCCCCCCCACCCCCCACCCCCACCCCACACACACACCCCTCCCCCCTACATAGTGACTCAGTAAAACTATACCTCCCCCCCAATTAAAGGAGACCTAGAGTCGCCCTTGATTCGGAGCATTTTTTTATAAAATAGGTACAGCGCTTATAGTATAAAAAGAATAATGTTTAACTTGACGAAATTCACGACGTTTATTATACAATGACTTTTATACATAAAATTTTTATTTAATTTTTAAATATAATTTTAGTTATGCTAAAAAGTTTCTTGCTTAATGGTTAGAAACTTCAGTATAGTTTGTTATTCATCTAGCCTAAGAATAAACGTTCTCCTGAGCAGAAGACAATTACTGAAGTTACTCTACAACGCAACTAAATAATATAGTGGTATGTTATATATACATGACAAATTTTTAAGCTCGGCGCGGCTTACCACGGGCAAATTACCAGTTACCTAATAACTGAGTCTATGCATACAGCATGTGTTGACTAAATTACACTATTGGCACTTCATAAGAATTAGAAAAAGATACTAATAAAGTATCAATTAGAACATGTTATGGCTGTATGCACCTCAGGGGTAATCAATCTAGCTACATATAAATGAGTAGTATATAATGTATATAGAGCTAGCTCACAACGACGAATGAGCAACGTCTGATAGGGTCCAGTGACGGATGATTCATGATTGGGGTGGGAGTATTTATATTACTGCTCAAACATTCAAACATGAAACATTTCGGTTGCTAATTAATCTCTCCCCCCCAAAAAAAAAAGTTGTTGGCAAGCGGGCGTGGGGGAGGGGGAGGGAAGAGAGAAGTAAAAACATTTCCGGACATACCATTTTTCAGTAATTAAATTCGAATTAATGTATCGTAATATTTTCGTAAATTTAGAGTTTTAAAATATAAATTGTAATATCAAAATTAAACTCAATATTTTTTATCTTTTCCAATGTTTTAATTTTAGGGACCCATGATGGCAGGGGCCCACAACGAGTTCTCGTTAGCTCGTCCCTAGCCAGCACGTCCCTGGCTCGCAAAAAAAGCGAACATCGGCGAATACTGCATGTGTGAAAAAGGTTTATTAATTAACTAAGTCAGCCAAAGATCTTACACTTTCTTAAAATAACTTCCCGTTATATCGGCTAAAAGTTTATTCAAATTCTCTATTCCGTTTTTTTGCAATATTCTTTGTTCGCAGTGAGGTAATTTTGGGATTTCAGTTGACGGACAGATGGAACAACAAACGGCATTTTAATGTATTGATAGAGTTTAGAGACAGGTTATTAAGACTAAAAGATGAATTACCGTTCATTTGTTCTTGCTACAACCACTCTATTTTTGTAGGAGGAAAATTGTCCGCAAGTTGTTTGATTGCCCGTCATTAGTTAGATGAAAAGTAACGTGATTGCAAGCAAAAAATTGAGTAATAGTCTGAAATATGAGATGGACATCAGAAAATGGATGTGCTCAGTGTGTGGAACGTAATCACGAAAAGAAATCACGCAACAGGTAGAATCAACGCAGTAAGGCAGGTATGTCATATTTAATATTATATCATAGTTTGTTTTGGATTATCTCGGCTATTTTGTATTGTTCGTGCCTTATTTGCCTCGTTTTCATTTCAGCAAAGTACCATTTAAAACACAAGCAGAAATGCATTTAACAGTTATGAAACAAGAGGCGACAGCTGGGAGTTTTATATCTGATAAAGCACGGCTGCGACTTAGAAAACGACCCCGCCATCTAATGATTTTATTGGCGAAGTAAATTTAAAAATCAACTGCGTTGTCTAAGCCGAGGAAATCAAAGTATCTATAAAAAATATCTATAAATGTTGATACATAACTTTAGCATAACAGTTTTGAATCAGTTTTTTATACTGATTTTCGCAAGAAGTGCAAAATAGTTCATTTCTATTCTCCCCGTTTCAAATTTACTGTATTTTCTGTTTTCAATAATCACAAAAAAAAATCACAAATATTATGGAAGTCAGCAGGTGAAAATGAACAAAAACGTCAATGCACGCGCGTGGATAGTACAAACAGAAAGTATACAAAATATTATGTCCACCCGTGGGAATAATACTGTGGGAAAATTTAAATCCTGATTTCTCTGACGATTTCTCTAAAATTAACCGTATTTTTCTTGCGTTTCCTTCCATGAAAACTTTTTAAAATATACTGTGCAGCATCAATCATAAAATGCGTAAAATATGAAAGTTTTAAACAAAACGTTGGAACTGATTTTTTTCTCTTTTAAAAACACGATTATACGAGAATTAATTCAGTAATTTGACGATTTCTACAGTTTATTTAATATACATTACCTTGATATGTGCATACAATAGAAAAGTTTGGTCGAAGGAAATTAAAATACGGTCTTTTTGAAATTACCTTGTTACCATGATAACAAGGATATTTGACGACATTTTTCGTTTTTCGTAATCCGCAGTATTTAGGCTATCTTCTGTGCACTAAGTTTCGCAAACTTATCTTGCAAAGAGAGGAAATAATTGGCTGTATTTCTGCGCTATAATGTAAAAACTGTACGGAGCGTCCTGAAGCGCACAATCTGGTATTCTCAAATTAATTTAATTTAATGAAATATTGTTTTTTCTTGTTCTCACGGATGTAACTCTATTTCGTTTGGTGGTTGACGTCGAATTCTTGAACTTGTTCGGCACATCATTCGGCGAAACAGATTTTTGAAAGCCTGTCTGTAGGTTTGGTCGAGACAGGCATAAATTATTGGTTTGCACAGACTGTTAATATAAGGAAGTATGTTTATTACGAATTCAGCTATGAACGTCAAACACCTGCTACCCCAATCAATAAGAAATTGATTTTGTAACGCATACAATTATGTATAAATGAAGTAAGGACCCCAACAAAGTATAAACACTCCGACAACAATAAATAACATTCGGATAACCTTCAGATCTTGAATAAAGGCACGTCGTTGGTTTTGATCAATGCAGGTTTGACCCAGTTCACCATCTCGCATCATCTTTCGTCGTTTACGAACAACAACATAAATGAGAGAATACATAACCAGCATAGGTAGAAAAAACACACCTACTGCCAGAATAGTAAAGAATGCTTTACTTTTATTCCAATAATACCAATAGGTGGGACATGGACTAAATATCATCCAGATGCCAATGCCTCCTGAACATGGAGTGGTGCTGTAGGTGGCAAAAGCAGCAGAAATGAACCAAATGATAAAGATGATTTTCCATGATTTGGAAGTTGTCATTATGGATCTGTACTGAAGGGGCTTCCTCATTTTTAGATATCGGTCGAAACTGATGAATGTCAGTGAAGAAATAGAGGCTGTTAACGCGAATGTATCTATCCACGCCATAAAACGACATAGAAGGAAGGATATTGTCCATCTCGATTTATCATCGAGAGTGAGTTGAAACACCTCCAGTGGGGCTACGAACATACCAACCAAAAGATCAGCTACAGCCAGACAAGCAATAAAATATTTATTTGGTTGATGAAGACTCCTTTCTCTCCATGTAGCAGCCAGAACCATGGTATTGTCAAAAATGGTAAAAATGGCGACAAAAGTAAGTATAATTTCCCTTGCTAATTCAATCTGGTTCTCATATTCCATTGGTTTGATGTCGTGACTCACATTCATATGCATCATCATCGTGAAACTTGACCCTGGGTAATAAATAAAAATACCTCATTAGTTGCGAGACAAATTTAAACAAGGTCAGCTTGGGAAATAAAGAAAGAACAGATAACTATTATTAATATACATTGTAGCTAGTCACTATACGCGTGTCTTCTGATTGGCCAGTAGTTTACAGCTAGTAAGTAACTGCATAACAGCTATCTGGCTACCACATAACTGAGTTTCATGTTGGTTCAGCCAGCGGTATGTAATTTTATGGCAAACGGCAGTTTTAAGTTCACGAATAAAAACAAAAAAAACAATATGAACGAACGGCGATATTTTAATTTTGACAATTTTATTGGAACTTTATATAGTAGGTTAATGAGGTTTCTAATATTTTTATGTTGTTATTATGATATTTTAAATCGTTTTCACTGTTTTTTGAGAACCAAACGTTAATTTGTTCGACAAATCATTGCGTGTCGAAAGAGTTAGTAATTAAAATGCAATGTATATAATAAAACAGTTATTGAATTTGGTTTTGTGAATCCCAAATCATCAAGGTCTCCGAACGTGATGTCAATCTCGCCTCAACTGATAGCACTTATCTCAACATTTATTATTCTGAATATCACAAAAATTTCATCCAGTAACGGTTTATTATTATTTACCTAAAAAATTCATGGGTTTCTGACTGGCTAACATGCAGCCAACTGTGAAATCGTGATATCAACCCAATAGCCGACGAAATATGGATTTTAAGCATAACGTTTTACGTATTGACGTCATAACATTGGATATGAAAACATCATATTCATGGGGGTGACATGTCATATCTGTTATGACGTCATGTTGTGGAAATACGAAACGAAATGTGGAAAAACGACCAAATCAATATGACGCAACCTTCGGGTATTTTTACAGGTTTAAAGGAAGCAACTTTTAATTTACAGTCAAGAAATATCCATTTTTGTTACATGATGCCATGAGTTTACGTAATACATATTGTGAGCAATGCACAATAACATGTAACTTCCTTTACAAAACATACTGATTACTGTACACGGCCGTTTACACTTGCGACCTTTGCTGCGATTTTAGGTGCGATTTTCCAGCTGACGTGCATAATGGCAACATAAAATCGCCAGCGTATAAACACCCTGCCATTTAACTGCAATTTCAGTGCAACATCGCTGCGACAAACTGCAAATATTTAAATCGTGTTCGAAATTCATCGCGTCTTACTGCAATTTTTCAAAAAGATGTGAACGAAATACGACCGTGCTGCTCTCCAGCGGCAGCGGCTAGCACCTTCAATTGTCTTCAATGAAGGACATCAACTTTATATAAATATTTAAAAATTTTCACTTTTACAATGTTTTAGTAAAAACCATATCGCTCAAGCCAGTATAAGTCTGCTATAAATGCATTTAACTGACAATAACATTAAAAACTTTTTGATCGGTTCTGAACAAATTTTATTCAAACAAACTACCAAAACTGGTACATACAGAACATAACACGTATTAGATTGACAAATGCACCAGATTAAACTATAGTTATAAATGATAAAAATATATCAGAACATCGAAGCAATCCTTGGCCACCGATGTTCTCCGATTTACCTTTCATTGCATATAATAATATACTTAAACAAGTCACGATTTTTTTTACTTTAAAAGAACGAAACGAATAATTTATTTGGTTAAGTTTATGGGTAAAACCTGCTCTAATACTACTTTTTGCAAAAAGAAATTTAGTACTTGAGTGTTTTCGATAAGGTATCAAAAAATGGCGCAATTAATAACAATATAAACACAAAGTATACGGTAGAATACTAACAGCGTTCACTTTGATCTTTGTCTTTGTGCCAACTTCAAAACAAAAACTGTTGTTTCTATTCGTTTGCGTGCGAGTGGCAATTAGACACAGTTCTTATAATCATGCTTTATTAAATGTAGAGGTTAATTAATTTAGTTTTTAGTTTCAGCCTTCAGGCTCATTCTGCCGATAATAGAAATCTTGGTTTTACGCTGCATATATATAAGATAAACATGATTAAGCGAAACAGGCGACGAGAATGGAAATTAAATAAAACATTTTCTTACTGACTTACATTCACTTGAAAGAAACAGCCGTAAACAACCTAATTAGAATAAAATCTTTGTACTGCTTGTAAACTTGAGTTGTTGCTCCAAAGTTGCAGTCAAAATCGCAGTGTGTTTACATTGGGACTATAATTCATTCTATATAGCCTATGTGTCAAATGCTTAAAATGTACAACTCCAAAGTACCGAGAATAATAAAGGAGAATAATATGAGAAGATATAAGAAGATTTTTTCCAAAATATAATCTTCTTAATATCTAAATGTATATGGAATCACACGATTCGAGAAGTATTAATTAAAAATCGCATGGCATGTTTGGGCAAAATATTTATAATCACAAAAATAATAACATTGATTCAGGATGCCCACATCGCGTACTTGTTTTTCAGTGTGTTTTATGGACCCGAGACTGCCGTTGTTGCCCAAAGCGAAACCAAGGGCAACAACGGCGGACGTGCATGGGGCCACAAAACACACAGCTTTTCCGATGTCTCAGTAAATAAGTGTTTTGTTATGTAGTATACAAGTGTCAAAGTATGAATACTTCACCGGTTATTGGAGTGAACTTAATTTGAAACCAAAACTGGATAAATGGAACGCTGTCAATGTTTAATAAAAGGTTTAAAAAAAATAAACTTTGGAACTTAATGGTTGACCCGCATGCGCATTGCACCCATTCTATTGTTGCCCGGTCAATAAATGTTTCATTGTTGACAGGTTGCCTCCTCGCCAAAGCATGCAGTGAATATTACGTTTTGTGGACCGGCACGTGATACGGTTTTGACCAATCAGCAAACCGAGAAAATTTGAACTTTTACACTAACTATATTGTAAAAATATTTTTATTATATGGACAATGGCGTTTTACTGGAAACTAAAAACATCCGGGACCAGATGAGCTTATTTTCCGTCATACGAAGTAGTTGTTGTTGTTTTGAAAATATAAATGGTCTTTGGCTCGTAGGCTATATAAAACGAAATTATTAAACAGAGTTCTTATAATCATGGTTTAGTAAGTCTATAGAGGTTATTTGGTTGTATAATTTCAGATTCATTCTACATGGTGGAAATCTTGGCTTTACGCTGTATAATATAGAATAATCCGATTAACGGAAACAGGCGACGAAAGTAAAAATTAAATAACAAATTTTTCCTACAGTCAATCACTTGAAAGAAACAGCCGTAAACAACCTAATTAGAACAAAATCTTTGTGCTGCTTGTAAACTTGAGTTGTTGCACCAAAGTTGCAGTCAAAATCGCAGTGTATTTGCATTGGGACTAATTCATTATTCCTGCATGTCAAATGCGTAAAATTTACAACTTTCAAGTAGAATAATTCTGGAGAATATAAAGAAGATATAAGAAGATTTTTGTCAAAAAATAATCTTCTTATGCAATATGTATAGGGACTTATCGAGAAGTATCAATTAAAAATCGCACGCCTGTTTGGCAGAATATTTATACTAACAATAATAGTAATGATTATTATTATATTTATCCAGGATATCCAAGTCACGTAAGTGCATGTTTTTCAGTTGGGTGCTACATCAAAATTACAATTAATGATTTATTGATAAGATTAAATTAATTGTCAATATATTAACTGTATATAAAAATATACAAATTATACATACACGCGGTACAACAACGATAAAACGAACAATTAATTTATAATTTATCAGATTATTAATTTAGTCAGTAAGTATGCATGGAACATGCCTCGAATGATTTTAACCAACTGAAAAACACGTGATTTGGGTATCCTAGATTAAATATAACAATAATCATTACTATTATTGTTAATATAAATATTTTGCCAAACAGGCGTGCGAGTTTTAATTGATACTTCTCGTACCGTTTAATTCCCTTTACATATTGCATAAGAAGATTATTTTTTGACGAAAATCTTCTTATATCTTTTTTATTATTCTCCAGAATTATTCTACTTGAAAGTTGTAAATTTTACGCATTTGACGTGAATAATGAATTAGTTCCAATGCTTAAAAGAAAGAATCGATCTATTGATATTATATGTATTCGATCTATTGATGTTATTAGATTGATCTATTGATATTATATGTATCATAAATATTTCGGCAAACACAAGTGTGATTTTTCATTAATACCTCGAGAACAAGAGTACTTTCCTATTAATATCATTTAAGTCAATTTTACACGAGTAGTATATACAGTACTCAAAGACTAGAAATATTGTAATTTATATATATATATATATATAGAGAGAGAGAGAGAGAGAGAGAGAGAGAGAGAGAGAGAGAGAGAGAGAGAGAGAGAGAGAGAGAGAGAG
>CACRXK020008083.1:3018-21462 GCA_902702795.2 Paramuricea clavata
GCCCCCCCCCCCCCTCCCTGGTTGCTAAGACCCTGAATTTTGATACAAGAAACACTGGAATCTGTCAATCTGTCATATATGTACACAACTATACTATTTGGCATTAGTTACATTAAATTACATAATTTAATATAAAGACTGAGTCAATTGCAAGCCTTGCATGAATTAAACTAATGTTTTATATCATCCTTTTAAATATTGTCGCGGCAAATTCATATTTTTAGCCGAAACATCAAGCACGTGCATTCGCAAAATTCACGAATGAAGACAGTAATACAGTATTAAAATATTTCCTTTCAAAATTGCTCTATTATAGACCTATACATAAAACATAAGAAGATCCTTAGCTGGATATTACTTAATCATCCCTGATGTTTCATCTTCGCTTATTAAAGCTTCATCGGCTCGAAATATCGAGCGAAATATTGTAAATTATACTTCGCAATTGTCGCGGCAAATTCAAATTTTAAACCGAAACATCAAACACGTGTATTCTCAAAATACACGAATGAAGATAGTAAATATTTCCTTTCAAAATTGCTTTGTTATACATAAAACATAACATGATTCTTAGTAGGATATTACTCCGTCATCCCTGATGTTTTATCTTCGCTGATTAAAGCTTCATCGGCTCGAAATATCGAGCGAAATATTGTAACTTCGAAATTACGAATGATTATGAAAAATATGCCGACGTTAATTCAGTACTTCCACTGAATCCACTCCCCAAAAAATAATTTCCTTCACAACTGCTCAAAATTTCCGAATTTTTGACAAAAATTCCTTGCGCTAAAAAATGAAATTACAATAATTTATCCTAAATTGCGGTGTGTTTATCGGGCGAGAAAAACCACGAACGTTTCAATTATAAATCAATTATAAAGAAACTTCAACAGGAGGCTTGAGGTTATCCCTCAGAAATTTTTCAGATTTTCCATTCCCCAGGTCGACATTTTCTAACGCGAATTTGCTGGGGGATTGCAGCTATAATCTTAGGATTTATTAGATAAAACGTAATATCCTGATTGCCTTGCTGAAAACAAAATTCTTGCCGTTTCCTGGTATTTTTTTTTTTTGTTTTTGCAAGAAATTTCCTTGCAAGTGGAAGCAGTGCATGGGATGACCAGTGGGGATGACGCTGTACGCAATAGTTGAAGCCTCCCCTTTTCCTCATCCACCGCCCCTCCAATTATTAATGATTGGTCCCTTATCTGTGTTTATGTAAAATACTGTTCTATTTTATTTCATTTGCTAAGTAGGAAAATTCAGTATGTTTTACTTTAAATAGACTATTTTATACATATCTGCAAATTGTAATCCTGAATTCCTGTAATTGTAAAATAGGACTAAAATTATGTATTTTATTATATTTTGCAAATTAGGGAAAGTAAATAGGTTTAAAATAGCATATTTTATCCCTATTTGAAAAATATGGCATTTTTAAAAATGTGAAATAGGTTTAATATAGTCTATTTCATTCTGTTTTGCGTATTCTAAAAAATATATAGCTTTAAAATACTATATTTTATATCTATTTTAATATATGTAATTTTCTGCACGTGCAAAATATGTTTACAATAGTCTATGTTATTGTTATTTTGGTAACTATGTTATTTTGCTAACTAAAGAAATAGTATATTTTATTCCTGTTTGAAATTTGTGTATTTAATTTGCAATGTAAAATAGGATTTAAACAGCCTATTTTATTTTGAGTTTAAAATTAGTTAATTTATATCTATTTTAATTTCCAACTGCTTTTTTGTGAAGTAAATTAGAATTTAAATAGGCTATTTTAAACCTATTCTTTCCCTGAGGCTCTGGAAAATAGTATTAAAATATGCGATTATATCCCTATTATCCATAAAAATAGGAATAGAATAAAGTAAAAAGTAATAAAATATGGCTCTTTGTTTTGGTGAAATATTATGATATAATTAAAATAGGGTTGCCTGTCGATAAAATAGCATTAAAATAAGGGTGATAGTAATAAAATAGTTTTAAAATAGCAATATAATATGGTTATTTTCGCAAGGGTTCTTTAAATTCAAGAAGTGAACTTTTATAGAAATACAGACATAGAAACAAATTTTTCTTAAGCAATATACATTACTTAATATAATCTGTATATATATATATATATATATATATATATATATATATATATATATATATATATATATATATATATATATATATATATATATATATATATATATATATATATATATATATACAGGGTGTATCAAAAAAAACTGAACAGATTTGAAATTGCTCTCAATTTCGCAAAACACCTATTTGTATCTGTTTTTATATATATATAGCTTCTTTGGGTACTTATAATGTAAAATAATGAAAAAAATTTCTCGAACTCAAATTTTGTGAACCAGGGGGGGGTGTCTTTTCCAACAAACTAAAAATGGCTCGCGCACAAAATTTAAAAGTTGTAATAATATTTTGAGTTGATAGATTGAAAATTTGTCGGGTTTTTAATTACTGTACAAAATTTCAGACAATTTGGTTTAGGTTAAGCCCTTTAACTATTCATTTTGTTCTAAAAAGTCAGCCTTTCGCATGCTTAATTAATGCCTTTACCTAATTTGCATATTGCTGATATATGCAAATTAGGCAAATGCATTAATTAAGCACGCAAATAGCTGATTTTTCGGGAAAATTGTAACTTTGCGTGAATAGTTAAGGGGCTTAAACTAAACCAAATTGTCTGAAATTTTGTACAGTAATTAAAATCCCGACAAATTTTCCATCTGTTAACTCAAAATATGATTGCAGCTTTTAAATTTTGTGCGCGAGCCATTTTTAATTTGTTGGAAAAGACACCCCCCCCCTGGTTCACAAAATTTGAGTTCGAGAAATTTTTCTCATTATTCTACATTATAAGTACCCAAAGAGGCTATATATATAAAAAACCGGATACAAATAGCTGTTTTGCGAAATTGAGAGCAATTTTAAATCTGTTCAGTTTTTTTTTATACACCCTGTATATATATATATATTTTTTTATACACCCTGTATATATATATATATATATATATATATATATATATATATATATATATATATATATATATATATATATATATATATATATATATATATATATATATATATATATATATATATATATATATACTGAAGACTATATTCAAAAAAATAGTCGATGAGTTGACGTAAGGAACAAGAGCGCTCAATACCATAATAAGTAGAGCGGAATTACTTCAGTCAAGGTTTGAATGTTTGCGTCGCTACTCTGAGTTTCACGCTTTACGCGATCATATATATATATATATATATATATATATATATATATATATATATATATATATATATATATATATATATATATATATATATATATATATATATGTAATCTATACGTAATTTAATACTTGAATGTAGATTATGTATGTACATGTAAGGTATACACACATGCATGTATATGCGCGTGCCGTACTGTTTGCGACGCAATATGCTTTATGACGTAATAAATAATCGTCATGCCATATTTGAAAAAGCTAACATTGTTACTTGAAGTTGTCAGGAAATATAACGAATGATGCGTTAAGAATTGCAAAATTGATTTATGATATCTATTTCATCATAGTATTTGGCATGCATGATCTGATGGAGGCGAATAACACATGGATTTGCTTGTATCTCTTTTCTATAGTTGATTTTGGATTTTTTTTCGTGAAGCTCCGGGCTGTTGATGATGCAGGAATTGGGGAAGCTGCTTATTCAAATATTGTTGCGATTCTGACTGATTCATCGACCACAATTCTGCCTGAATCAACAACACAATTTCTACCTGTTTCAGCAACTCCAACCGTTGGAGTGGTAACGGCGGCAAGTAAACCACGGGGAACTGATAAAATTATAGTTGCAGCAGGAGTGGCAGGCTCTTTTCTTTTTCTCGTGCTTGTTGTAATTGTGTTGTTTTTCGTGCGAAAACGAATACGGAATAAACAGCGAGAGCAATCAGTTAAGGTAAAGATTCTTTTCCTCGTATTATTGGTAATATTTTACTGCATAACCATTTTGAAACAGTTATTGGATGAGGAATTAGCTCTTACATCCCAATAATCAAGGTTGCAGATAGCACATGTATATCACAGAAACAGGAAAAAATAGAAAATTAATATATCTACGTTAGCGTCCAAACAATGTACATTTTGCAAAATAAATTCGGGAAACGTTGCTCGTTCATGTTAGAATATTTTGTTTTTATTCATCGTTGGATTGACATTTCTTTTAAGACACACCAAACAGTTTCTTACGGTCCCAAGGTACGTTGTGATCAACACAGGTGTTCTTTACCCTGAAAAACCCTCACTCTAACCATAGTTAATATAATGAGAGGGTTTGGAAAGCCCGGTCACGTGGCAAAATAACTTATTGGTCTTTGTCACGTGGAAGCCGAGGTGCATTCGATGAGGTGTTTACATAGTAAAATCATATACATTAAGCTAAGGGGAACACAAAATCATCGTATTTAGACAATTTTTTCGCGATGCCAGGAGCGAATTCCTCCATATTTGTTTACGCGACAAGTCGAAAGCACGTGGAGTAGGAATTTTTAAAATTCCTGCAGAAACAGATGAATTATCGAAGAAAACCCGCGAAGCTTGGATAAGTGCATGTTTACGAAAGACCGCTCTGTGAACGAATGTTTGCGTCGACAAATGAATTGCGGAAACATGTATGTCTGTGAGAGGCATTGTAGGAAAGAAGAATATGAGTGCTGTATTAAAGAATACATTAGAGACCTTACGATTTTAGGACGGCAACGCGACGGCAACGGCTACCAAATACCAATACAACAGATCATTGAAAAGAATTGAAAAATTACAATATATGAATAATTTAGACATTGTCCTCGCTCTGTTTAGAACGCCAAATCAAAGATTTTCACGTCTTCATACAACGGCTGCATTTCAAGCAACAACAAGTGCAACCTTAATTTAAATTGGGTTCAGGAGAACTCTACCCATGTCTTCAACTTCTAAAACTGTATTAAATTCATACGATATATTGATGATATACGACGAATTATCTTTCCTACCATTCATTTGAAGGAGTTTGTTTTGGCCGTCGCATCGCGTTGCCGTCCTAAGTCGTAAGGTCTCTATTATTATCTCAGACGCGACACTTTAATTAATATATATCAGTGTGGTGTTTGAGGACCTTTAGAGTCGAAAACAATAGTGCTCTGTATAGATATTGCTCTATGGCCTTTAGGTCACATTGAGCACTCTACAGGATGAGCCATTGCTGCATACGCATTATGCGCATGCTCACTGCTTGCAGTTTGAGCACTCTGGCAATGGTTTGATGTCCCACATTCGTGAGACATCAAAGGTAACTATATATATATATATATATATATATATATATATATATATATATATATATATATATATATATATATATATATATATATATATATATATATATATATATATATATATATATATATATATATTCATATATATATATATATATATATATATATATATATATATATATATATATATATATATATATATATATATATATATATATATATATATATATATATATATATATATATATATATATATATATATATATATATATATATATATATAACTACAGACGGTACCGTTTCGGCCTTTTGGGCCTCATCATTGTAGTGCTGATGAGCAGGATGAAAGTAACCACTTAATAAATAGTTACCTTTGATGTCTCACGAATGTGGGACATCAAACCATTGCCAGAGTGCTCAAACTGCAAGCAGTGAGCATGCGCACAATGCGTAAGCAGCAATGGCTCATCCTGTAGAGTGCTCAATATGACACAAAGGCCATAGAGCAATATCTAACTATATATATATATATATATATATATATATATATATATATATATATATATATATATATATATATATATATATATATATATATGCTTATTAAGCAAATGCAAATGGCTATTAAGCATATTAATATAAATGTATGTGATATATCTACGAGCTTTATAGATTATTAGTGGCATTAGTGATTTTTACGGTATAAAACGGGAGCAGATCGGCCAATGGAACACAAGAAGGTCTTAAACGTTGCCTTTTTCATTGGCAAAGTACGATAAAGTCTTTACATTTTTCTCAAAACGTTGTAAAACCATCGAAAAAACCTCAATTAGTATAGAATTAATATATAGATTATACTATGAAATCGCCATGTTATGAACCTCGACTGTCACGTGATGCGTCTATTCGAGTTTATGTGTTAATAGGTCACGTGTTGCTTTGAAGTTTGCCGGCCTTCCAAACCCTCTCATTATATTAACTATGCCCTAACTCTGCCACAAAATTAGTTGAACTATTTTGACTGATTTAACATCGCGACTTCTATTACCTGCCATTCATGCATTCCTTACACAAAGTCCTAAGATGTCTTGGTAAAGCTGGCGATTGCTGGAAAATTGCGTGCTATATAGGCTCAACTTGCAATCAACATTTCAGTGATTTTCATATTTAAAGTAGTGCGTTCTTCCCATTAGCCATGTAGTTATTACACTGTAGAATAATTCGATATATTGCTTTCTTTTTGAAAATTTAATTAATTATTCAATTTCTCGCGAGAAGAATAGAATATTTTCGCCGTGGGAAAATCTGAAGATGTTTCAAACCTATAGTTTAATCGAGTAATTCAATAATTCTTGCTTCCTGCTCTTGCTCGTAGGAATTTCAGTCCTGGCATGAGAGACACGCCGAGTGTTCAAGCTCTCCAACCTCTGCTTTGCTTCAACTGGACACGTTCAAACGCAAAAGAGGTGAGTATTACGAACAGTGTTGCGTTCTATGAATTATCAACAAGTGTGAAGGCTCGTACGTATATATATATATAAGGCTGATTGGCTAAGAGCTGTGTTGATATAACTCAATGTCTTTTTATAGTTAGGTTTCATGCGATTTATTTCCGCCCAGTTGATAATATTGTTTGTTTCCATATAAGAGGCGTCACTATCATCCGTGACCTTAATCCCTAGATTTATGTCATCTGCAAATTTAACAATTAAGTTTGAGGCTTGAACAGGACGGATATCATTAATCATTATAGAAAACAGTATTGGGCCTAATACTGATCCTTGAGGAACTCCCCGATTTATAGGCAAATATTCTGTTTTAACGCCATCAACAACGACTCGTTGATACCTATTGGTTAGGAAATTGATGATCCAATTGGTAATATAGGAACTAATAGGAAGCTTCTTCAGCTTGTTGCATAAAATCTCGTGCGGTACCGTGTCAAAAGCTTTGCTGAAATCAAAAGAGAAGACGCGTACCATACTAGCATTACCATCCAACCATTCCATCCAGGTATGTTGCGCTTTTATTAGGGCCATTGTAGAGCTATAACCTCTTTTATATGCAAACTGATCTTTATGGATGTCATTTTCCATCACCTGAACTAATTCAGTTGTATAGATTGCTCTTTCAAAAAGGCGAACAGTTATATTAGTCAACGAAATGGGTCGTAATTGGTTTGATTCTGCGGAGGAGATTCTTTGGGGACAGGAAAAAGATTTGCAAGTTTCCAACTGTCAGGAACAATGCCCAGTTTGATTGAGCTGTTAAAAATGATGGTTATCACAGGCGCAATATCATATCCATATAGGTGTTCCAAAACCAATGTGGTAACCCATCTGGACCCGAGGTGGTTCGTTTCTGATATAATAGTAGTATACAAAAAGTATGGACGGATAATTCAGGGAATAGGGAGAGGTTGAGGGGTAACACGGGGAATAGAGAAAGTTTGAGGGGTAACATAGTCAGGATCTGTATTAATAGTTTGAAAATGCTCATTCATTTCCTTTTGGATCAATAATGTGGCTTAATGGTACTTAACTATTGCCACGATCAGTTATTTTGTTAACTAATGACCACCATCTTTTATATATATATATATATATATATATATATATATATATATATATATATATATATATATATATATATATATATATATATATACATAATGCAAAGCTCACTTCCCTCGTGGTTGTTTGAGCACTCTGGCCCCATGTCACTCTGCGCATGTCTGGATGCGTTGATGGCTCGTGTTGTACCACACGCGCTTGGGAGGGCAAGTGTCATGTATATCAATACGAAAGTCATTGCGTGTCTAGATGTGTACCAAGCTGCACTGATGAGGCGTAGGACGCCGAAACATGCATGTCTTCAGATTGTGCTATTACGCTCCTTCACTTCGGTGTTATAGAGCACTCTGTGGAGTTAATTGGGTGTCCATTAGCAATAATGCAAAGCTCATTTCCCTCGTGGTTGTTTGAGCACTCTGGCCCCATGTCACTCTGCGCATGTCTGGATGCGTTGATGGCTCGTGTTGTGCCACATGCGCTTGGGAGAGCAAGGGTCATGTATATCAATACGAAAGTCATTGCGTGTACGGCAAGTTGTTCGCTTTTTATGTAAATGTTCGACTTTATTTCTTTATTTTATATTTTGGACTTTATTTAAATTGTCGGCTGGTCATGGTTTTTCAAAAAATAAGAACACAGTCTTATCACCGCCTGATGGAGAGTTTATATACCAATTGGGTTATTCTAAAATCTAATATTTAATATCTAATCTTCTAGGATTAATATAGCTATCGCGGGCGCGATGCGAAACAAATGTGATAAGTGTTTTAAATGAAATTAAAATGTTTTGATTTGGAAATTATATAACCTCAAATATTATTCACACTTTTAACTCAACACAAATTGAAAAGTTGCATGAAGACATGTGTAAATTACTTGCAATCATGTACCATACACCCTTGAAAATTTAAAATAGAGCATAATTTGCAATTATATTCATTCATGACACCACTATACATGACCACATCATATGCAAATTGTAAATTATATCGAGATTTTTGGTCCAGTCCAGTTGACCGATTAGAAAAAACCGCATCACATGCCAATTGCGAAACGTCATGTTCCCTGAATGCTTTGATGACATCGGGCAACTGACGATCCCGTATATGTTATCAGATAGTCCCAAGAAACAGGCTAGCTGTTTCCTTCGCTCATATTAAGTAATATTAATCAAATGTTGCGAAAATTTCTGGTTTAATATTAGATAATTGAACGCCTCGATCTTTATTTACCTGTAGAATATAAAATTATATTTCAGAAATACAGCCAGAAGAAATTTCATACGTCGTGCTATTGAAAGACTGGGATATATCACCAAGCCATTTGAAATTACTGGATAAAAAATTAGGAGCTGGTCAGTTTGGAATGGTCAAAGAAGGTTTATATACATCTTCTGAAAATAGCATTCCTGAGGTTGTTGCTGTAAAGATGCTGAAAGGTATTGTCATAATTTTAAAATCATACTTCTGAGAATAGAGTGGTAAACAATGGGTATAGATTTTATCATTAACTTGCCGAAAAAGATGCCAATAACAATTCATTAAGGTCCTCACATACCGAACGCGATTCGACAACACGACGCGAATTTTCAGCTTTTGAAAACAAATAAAACCGTCAACGGATAAAAATTTTACAAGATATGCAGACCAAATAGCTAAAATTGCTTAGGTAATTCCAAATATTTGAAAAACACTGAAAAATATTGAAGTTAAATGTCATTGAAAATTGAAAATTCGCGTCGCGTTACCAATTCGCGTCCGGTCTGTACGGACTTTTATGGCGAAGGTTAATTACTTTAATTATGATTTTTGGTGGAATTATAGGATGGATGTCGGTGGCTAAATATACGACAATATATTTGTTATTATGAGCATTTACTCTTGAAGTGAATAGTGCTTCACATGTAATTCGATTGGTTGCTCAGGTCCGGATATCCTTGCACTAATCAGATTCTGACAAAACCAAAATGGCTTTCCCGTTCATTGCGCAACAAACCAAACGTCCAAATATTTGTAGTAAACGAAGCTGTTGTTTTGCCAAACACGAAAAAGACTAAAGAAGTTCTGTTGAACAGTGTATAAAGGCAATGCATTCTTTAATTAAAGCTATTTATAATGAATAGTATTACTAAAAGCAAATTACTAAAAGGTGAATTATACAATTGGTTTTAAAAAACCCCGTTTTTTGTTTTTTTTTATTATTTTTGTTTTGTTGTGGTATATGCTAAAACAATTACTCGCCTCATGCAGTGCCGGTGAATAACGTATTCGGTTCGGGTTTCGGAGAATATTGCTCCACTTCCACTTCGATGACTAATTGTTAATTAATAATTATTCTAGGCGACAGGCATATTGGTGTTGGTGTATAGTATGTATATTGTAAAATATTGTTGTCAGATGTACGAAATTAATTCCTATCAGACAAAGCGAAACAAGAATATTTGATTAAACTAAAACTGTAATTTAAGCTTTAATTAAATTGAGCAAAATGAAAGTGCACGCCATAGCCCGAGGTGATTTCTAAATATAATCTTTAATTATTTTAAAATCATTTTAAGACCATTTAAATCCGCAATGTAACCAAACGCTTCGTTTACATTTTGAACTCATTGCTACAGTTGTAAAATATGATTAGATATACATTATACTGAACTTTTAACACTCTTCTGATTCGCTATGCTTGTAAATGAATACAGACTAGAGATTCAATTCAAAAAATTTCGAAAGGTGTGAAATATTAATAACATTGCAATGGTCGTGTCCCGACCATTGGAATGTAAGTAGTAATATAGGGGCCGATCGATCCGCATTTTTGCGGTGGTGGAGTGTGGTGGAGGAGTGAGGAGGAGTGAGAAGGAGGAGTGAGGAGGAGGTGGTGGAGTGAGGAGGAGGAGTGAGGAGGAGGAGTGGGGAGGAGGAGTGAGGAGGAGGAGTGAGGGGGAATAAGGGTGCGTAGTGACGTCACTCATTAACATACGTCATAATTATATACAATGACGTCAAGCGGGCGAGTTTAAACAAGATCGGGCGGAACTTGCAGACTACGCATTTTTTAGTGTCCCTTCACGTGTGTGATACAATAGTTAGGGCTATATACCAGAGAATATGTTGTTGTCTGGAGTTTTATAAGTACAGCTCTAGCATTTTGCTGTTATTGTCAAGTGATTCCTTTAATTTAGCTCCTAGAGGAGTAAAAAATCTGATACTATATGAAATAGCATTAGTGTTATATATCTAAAACTTATATATTCGGGGTATACAGCTATATGTTTTGTTGTTAAGTAATATATAAATATTATCACGCGTCAAAACGCTGAAAAATAGCATGCGGTAAGAGTTATTATGTATCTACAATTAAACTAATATTTAAATCCCGGTCTGCCATATGAGGTCTATATACGAGAGAATATGTTGCTGTCTAGAGTTATACAAACACATGGAAATTAGAGATTATGATATATAATTGTCAAGCGATTTCTATATTTTATTGCTAGTTTTTTAAAGTACTAAAAGTCGGATAAGGTTAATAAATTTAAGCTATATTAAAGCACACCGGTTGCTATGTGTTGTTAGGATGACACTAATTAAAGGATTAACTTTTATCAGAGATTTGCATTTTTCTACTGTGTGGATAAATACGGGTAGATTAGAATATTCATTGCGCGGGCGTCGCGGGTTATCCGTGCGGGAAGAGAGAAAGCAATTTAGACAAGACAGGAGCGCTTTGCAGCCAAAGGTTTACACAAGAATTCAGTATTAAAATACATTTATTTATTCGAGACGTTTACAAAGTTAATGTGGTCTACTTCTTAGAGCATAATGTGTTTGATTTTATTTAAATTACGCAGAACAATTTAAATGTTTTTTGTCATAAGAATCGTTTGGTTTAATTGTTCATTCGCAATGGTTTCTTTAACAAAAGTTCGGACCGTTGGCTCGTCTTCGTGCAGATTCACCCACTTCATACGACCCGATTGGTTCATTATTTTGACAGGCCAATAATTTTCTCCGCCGATGTAGACACCCTGATGGATAGGATTAAAAATACTGCGCGATGACTTATACATCTCTGTGATAACATATCCTTCGGGAATGTTACGGACCACCTGTGCTTCCTTGGTGTAGATTTGCCATTCGGAGATAGTTGCATCCGACCAGTTAATATGCCTCTGATATTTAGGTTGTTTCCTTCTAGGTTTGGTTTCGACCGGTGTCGGCTCGATACTAGTACTGTTCACTTTAGTTTGGGTGGCGAAGAGATAAACACGGCAGTCGCCAAACAGATCCCCAAGAACTTGCTTATCTGCTGGTGTATCAGGCTTGTTATCCACCAACAAATATCCAAACGGTTTTTCAGTCTCTTTGCAATAGGCGTTCATAAAATGGACTCTATTCTGATCAAACATTCGTTCTCCAACAATTCCAATTTGTTTCCTATCACTAGGACTTCGGAAGAGAGCAAGATATTGGCTATTTCGGCTAATATCTGTATTGAATATCCCCTTAGGAAACATGTTCTGAAGCAAAAGGATAACACTAGCGTTTCTATGACTTCCCTGGGTAAATAATCGAGCTACCACAGGACGGTCTGTCGCTTCGGCCATCAAATCATCCAATATGATTACGTTGTTGTACCGGGTATTAATCTCACTCAGATCCTCGGACAACTCGGGCGCACCTCTTTGAAATCGGATGCTTTTCCCAAGGAACTTTTATAACTCATCGTAACGATCTTGCCATTGATTGTAGCACCAATGAATCCGAATACTTCTCTGCTCCCCTTACACGATACGATTGTTTTCCAATATTTTTTGGATAAAATAAATTTTCCCACTTTGGCTCGGACCCACGACCATTAGCGAAAATTTATGGCAGAAGTTAAATTCTGGATAGGGCTTGATGGTCAAAGATGTTGTAAACGTCGGTACGGTTTTTGTTGGTTTTAGTAGATACCTTGTTTTCTTTCGAACACATTTCATTTCTTTTAGTATATGGCCGCTCGTATGGGCAGCAAACTTGAGTTGTGGCTATGCGGTGCTGAGAACCTCGCCCTTCCTAACCACTTTTTCCTTTGATCTCCGTATAAGTTATGTACTTGGCGCAAATGATCACTTATATATAGAAGACAAGGCTTGTTACAGAGAGGACAGTATCTTTTGTGCTTATAGGGCATGTTGACACTTTGAAAGTTCAATCATAAATGACCGAGAATAAATGGTTTGAAAACATTTATATATATATATATATATATATATATATATATATTTTTTTTTTTACGGCGACATGTGGGTGTGATGTATAGGGTCGATGTGGGGTCGATGCAGGGTCGATGTAGGGTCAATGCAGGGTCGATGTAGGGTCGATGTAGGGTCGATGTAAGGTCGATGTAGGGTCGATGTAGGGTCGATGTAGGGTCGATGTAGGGTCGATGTAGGGTCGATGTAGGGTCGATGTAGGGTCGATGTGGGGTCGATGTAGGGTTGATGTGGGGTCGATGTGGGGTCGATGTAGGGTCGATGTGAGGTCGATGTAGGGTCGATGTGAGGTCGATTTAGGGTCGATGTAGGGCTAGGAGTATAGGAGATAGGAGCCACCAAGGTCCTAGTGATAGGAAACAAATTGGAATTGTTGGAGAACGAATGTTTGATAAGAATATAGTCCACTTTATGAACGCCTATTGGCGACTGCCGTGTTTATCTCTTTGCCACCTGGTGAATAAACAATAAAGCCAAACAGGTCCCCAAGAACGGTGCTCGGCTCCGAGCCTAAGGAGCTCGGCTCCGAACCTAAGGAGCTGGCTCCGAGCCTAAGGAGGTGGCTCCGAGCCTAAAAAGCTGGCTCCGAGCCTAAGGAGCTGGCTCTGAGCCTAAGGAGGTGGCTCCGAGTCCAAGGAGCTGGCTCCGAGCCTAAGGAGCTGATCAGTATCTTAGGATATCATTTCCTTAGGATATCATTTTCTTAGGATATCAGTATCTTAGGATATCAGTATCTTAGGATATCAATATCTTAGCTGGGATATCAATATCTTAGGATATCATACAATATCTTAGGATATTATACAGTATCTTAGGATATCATTCGATATCTTAGGATATCATACAGTATCTTAGGATATCATTCGATATCTTAGGATATCATACAGTATCTTAGGATATCATTCGATATCTTAGGATATCATTCGATATCTTAGGATATCATTCGATATCTTAGGTTATCCCCAGAAGATATGCAAGAATCACCTAGACGTTACGCTCTTAAAAGTAGACCGTACTAAATTTTGTTAAAACATTTTGAAGAAATAATTGTAAAACTGAAATCTTGTGTAAATTTTTGCCTGCAAAGCCCGTTTTTCCACCCGCGCGATCCGCCCGCCTGATTAGTGTACAAATATGTTGTACGTTAATATATGCATGCACGCAAGCGTCGCTAATAACTTAGCAACAAATAACAACGTATATAACGATTACATGTTTTTATTGCAAAATATATTACAACTGTTCCAATTCTAACTTATGTTCTTGATAAGCTTGCTTATGATCTGACTCGGTCATCTTAACAGTATATATGTATGTAGAACATTTGCTAAAATAACGTTGAACAACATGTAAATATTGACCTTAACAACGACGTTGACAACTCGGGATTAGAAACTGTTTAGTTTAAAATATGTCTAAAATATATTTAAAATATGATTTTTGTGACGAATAGATTCCTTATTTGCCCTCGTTCGTTTTCGTTCATCATGAGGCAGTCATGTTGTCTTTGACTAGGATGACCGACTTGACAACCATTACAGGATTCTACACAAAGTCTTTCAAGTTTTGGCTGCAAAGCGCTCATGTCTTGTCTAAATCGCTTTCTCTCTTCCCGCACGGATAACCCGCGACGCCCGCGTTTTACTCCTCTAGGAGCTAAATTAAAGGAATCACTTGACAATAACAGCAAAATGCCAGAGCTGTATTATAATATTACTTAACAACAAAACATATAGCTGTATACCCCGAATATATAAGTTTTAGATATATAACACTAATGCTATTTGATATAATATCAGATTTTTACTCCTCTAGGAGCTAAATTAAAGGAATCACTTGACAATAACAGCAAAATGCCAGAGCTGTATCATAATATTACTTAACAACAAAACATATAGCTGTATACCCCGAATATATAAGTTTTAGATATATAACACTAATGCTATTTGATATAATATCAGATTTTTTACTCCTCTAGGAGCTAAATTAAAGGAATCACGCTCGTTAAATCAAACAACCAATCATAGTAAGCCAATCCTAATCCCTCCACTGTATCATAAACGTGGGGGACGCTCAAAAATGCGTAGTCAGCAAGTTTCACACGTTCTTGTTTAAACCTGCCCGCGTGACGTCATTGCATATAATTATGACCTATTTAATGAGTGACGTCATTACGCACCCTCACTGTGCGGCCCCCTTAATTACCTGCATATATAATGATGCGGCCCCCTTGCATAGTAATTACATGCATATATAATGATGCGGTCCCCTTGCGGCCCCCTGCGGCCCCCTGAAAATAAGGGTCGAACGGTACCTATATTACTACTTGAGTGCATTTTTAACAACAACAGTTAATACTGACATGACATCAGACAGGTTTTAAAAATAGTATTTAATTTCCATTCATTGATCTTATTATAAAACTGGCTTTGTCAAGGTTGCCAGTGCAGCCTGTTTCACATTCTGTTGGAGACCCATTGTATGAAGTATACGCGGCTGTCATTTTGATTCTGATGGTGCTTGGACTTTGGTGCATTCTTGCAGCTTTGCATGCCAATGCCAATGGATCTGACAGTCAGTTTAATTTTTAAAATCTTTGTTTGACGATCTCCCTGTCGGCGAAAATGCTCTAGCATGGAGCAGCTATGGACTTAGGAAAACAAGAATGGAATCTATCAAAGATAGAGTTTACCTGTGACTATATGAAAACACCATGATATGGAAAAATTGGACTATGTTCAAAAAATTCGGCTTAGAAATATAAGCCACGATGTGCTTGAACTAAACAACAATCATACCTCCTATGTTACTATTGGCGAAGGACATGGTAAAATTGGAGGATATGATTTAAATGGTTGTCAAGTGTATAATAAGCTTAATTCATCAGAGACCATGCACAGGCCCTTGCATCTCCATATTAGGCATAGTATTCCTGACGGTAAATGTAAAGTTATGGTGAACGATTCGTCTAGTACATGCAAACGGTGACAAGTATTTTGACAGCTATGCTTCGCCATCTGATTGTGTTAAAAAAGTACATCATTGTGTGCGGAATGCTAATTCTACGACGCAGCTTTGGTCTGGCATACGAAAGGTACGAAATGTTAAGACAGTAAGAGTTGTGCCTACGCCTGACGATACATCCATGCAGTCTTGGCAGTTCTGGTGGCTCCTCAGGTCTGGCATGCAGTAGCATGCAGCGACAGTGCAAATTAATTGCATTGCATTGCATTCTATCGCACGAAAAAATGTAATGGAACCTATATATGTCCTGTTCATACTTGCATGACCGCAATTGGGAACTGTATACCCAAATTTCCACTATTGTCTACTTCACTTCCACACGTGACGCATCAAAGTGAGCACAGCTACCGTACGAATCTCCGTGTGGACAGTGGAACCGGTAAGGTTCCGAATTCGTTCGTTTTGTAAGGTTCCGAATTCGTTCATTCTAGCTCATGCGAACGCTTAAAGTCTTTACAATTTTTAAAAATGTATATATATGAAGAATTTAAAAGTTAAGTTGTATATACTTAAGACAAGTTCACACTTGCAATTTTTGCTGCAAGTATTTAGGCGCGATTTTCTGTTGATGGTTGTGAACTAATCTTCTATTAAATTAAAATAAATTAATCTTCTCGTTCACACGCACGCATTAGAAGAAGAAAATCGTAGAAATCGAAATAGAAGAAGTAGTAAAGAGGAAGAAGTATAAAGCCTTTTGGCTCACTTAGATTCGGCGCATGATAAGCGCAAGATTATTACGACTGCAGGCCTTAATTAATCATATTGTACTAAATATAGTAGTACTAAACAGCACCTATATCTTGTCAAGCAAGCTTAGCAGTTTCACAGCCTTGTCAATTTTGTAAATATTGTTTCTGATGTTTGTGGTGTTACTCTGATCAGTGTGCATCCACATCGGGCAAGCTGAAAAGTTCGCTTGGCCACGGTGGGAATCGAACCCGCGACCTTTGGGATACTAGTCCAATGCTCTGTCAACTGAGCTACGCGGTCAAGTCGGTTCGAGTTGGTCGCGGGTTCGACTCCCACCGTGGGCAAGCAAACTTTTCAGCTTGGCCGGTGTGGATGTACACTCAGAGTAACATCACAAACATCATATTCACCTGAGTACATACATAACACCAACACACACAAATATAATATTGTTTCTGTTTGTAACATATAGGTAACGTAATTTTAGCATATATAATTATAATAAACCTAGATATGAACATATTCAATTACTATAAAGACACTAAGACCCTGGTCTTAACAGAGTTTCCAATTGATAACAATGGTCAATGCTTTCTAAAGGAGCCGTTTTAAAAGCAAATTATATACAAAGAACAGAAAATAAATTAGTACATACTTAAACTCGTAGAAACAATGAATACAGTAACAAGTGCATTTCCAAAAGCGTACTCTGTTAAATTGTTGGAATGTAGTATAATAAAAAGATTTTTTTTTCAATTTCAGAGGATTACGACGGTATTTATAAGACAGAACAAACTCCGAATATTCAATACTAACATCTTATTAACTCCGGATTTGAGCTATTGAAACAAGCCAACAAAATTCAAGATAAGTAACTTTTCAGTCAAGTCATTTCATGCATCCAATTAAGTGTGGGAAAACATTTTAAAATAATTCTTGTTATTGAAAACAATTCTGTTGGCTTGTAATTCTTACGGCGATTAAGAAATGCAAGTTTGAATAATATCATTTCATAATATAAAATCAGTCGGTTCCATGCAAATTTAATTTGAGTTTGTAGTAATTGGACATGACCTGTAACTCTTTAATCAAATATAAATATATACAATATAAAAGTACTTAAAATGCTCAATTTCACAATTTTTCATGCAATGTTTGATTTCAAAAAATTAGCCACTTAGTTATAGACTTCAAACTCCTGAAATACAGTATTACTTTAGGATGGTTTATGTGAAATACTATAGCCTTCGTTGGCGAATTACTGCCTGCTCTTTGAATTTCTTATTAAAAATAGTTTGATGCGAAAACAGCTAGCGCTTCTGCCGTTATTTCAACGGCGTTGAAGTTAATCAGTCATTCACATTTCATTTGCATGGTACTGATTGGCTGGATCAATTGAAACCTCAAACGTTCGCATCCCCGCGCGGGCCTCCCGCAAAGATACTCAGTTGCATGACACAAGCCTAAATGTCTCCCTTCATTAATACGCTTTTTACCGGGTTTAAAGTATGGCAAGAATTATTTCCGAGAAAACGTCGCTT
>CACRXK020008084.1:0-11201 GCA_902702795.2 Paramuricea clavata
TTTTTCCATTATATTGAAGGGAAGTTGGTTCAGCTTCTGCGAAAATACTGTCAAAATCATTCACAGGTTGAAGTCTTTCGTTGTCATTCATAGTTGAACTATTTTTATCAATATTTATAGTTGTTGTCGAAAAATGTAAACAATTAGTTGTTTCCTTGAACCTCTTAGTAGAAGTAGACGGACTTCCTGAATCACTTGCTCGTCGTTTATCACACATTTTGTTTAGAAAATAACTTCATGTAAGAAATTTCAAATATTTAAAAATTATTTCAATTTCAAATATTTTATAATATGACAAATCCTTCGTCATTTTGCGATTTTGCACACGCTATCGTTGCCATGACACTTTGACAAACTATGTTCGATTCATGTTCGACGATCTTCGATTTTGTGACTGTCCTATCTTTAAAAAACGTTTTGCAGAAAATACTCAACTAGATCTTGGTTTTTTCCAAAAAATGTTGACAGGTAACTGTCTCATCTGCGAGCACACAAATTTTCTAAGCTGGGGTAGCACTTTTACATGTGAAGCGCTTTGCAAAAAGCCTTGGCGATTGTTTTTGATATTTTGCTAAAATGGTTGAAATACCATTAAAGTTTGACATTGATATTATATAGTGTTCTTAAATTTCCAAAAATTGATAAATTGTTTCACGAAGAGTAGGAAAATCACCTCAAAATGCACTGTAATCAGTTTAATAATTTGAATACACGAGGCAACCAAATAGGCAGAAATACAGCGGAAAAAGTGTATGCATTTAGGTCAGCACAGAGAAAAATACTCAACTCCGATTTTTACATTATCTCTTATATAAAACAAATGAATAGTGGTTTTTACGTACCTGAAAGATCCAACCTGGGGTTGCAAGTTGACAAGTCCTAATCTGTTGCTGAAATTTGCAATCCGCCAATGACTATGATTGGCATAGCTTTCATCCACGATAAAATCTTTTTGAACACCTTCTTTCAGCATAATGATATTTTGTAAGTTGAAGCAAACACTGCATTAACTGTATCTGTCGAAAAATCCTTGAAATATATTTGATCCTCAGCGTAAAAGCGACAAAATCACAACGCCAAAAATCTCACTCCTTCGACAGTTTCGTTTAAAAGCACGCTCGTGCCAGTCCTCTGCCGCATCACACATCGATCAGCCCGCTATGAGTGCGTTTCACCGCCCATTATATAAGCGCCCTGCTACGCACCGTTAAGTGCGCGCTAACTGCGCTTTCTCATCGCGAATGTTAAGATACCGAATGACGAGACAACGTAAGCTTCGGCGATTTTCCGTCCAGAATTAAACCAACGGTATGGCACCGGATTAGCATTGTAATCCTGAAGCTTAGGTCTTTTATATTGACCTGCTTGAATTCGTACGGGAAACATCGCAATATATATTTAATGCCATTATTCCTATTTGATATGCTTGAACCGGGCAAGCAGTAATTATAAGCGTACCAATTTCTATCTGGCTCGATCCAAACAATGCGAATATACACGGTAATACATTACCGCATCTTTTGTCATGCATTCGCCAAGCCAGCTACGTACACCAGACAGTGATGATTCTAATTTGGCGCGTTTATGGCAAAACAGTATAATTTGTAGTTTCCTTGTAAAGTGATGACAGCGTAAACAAACCATATTGTACGTTAATAACTTAAATACATGTCTTAATATTTAACAGTCACACCAAGCGATGTATTGCATTACAAAGTGTCTTCTCCTCTTATTAATAGCCTATAATTGGTGTCTGTCAAACCTAATTACAACTTCTATGGCAACAGACACTTCACCCTTAATTTTTCCGCACCTAGTGCGGTTCCTCATGTATACATTTTGGTTTAACAGTGATTAGAGTTTAAACAAAATGTTTACAAACATTTTCAAATGCTAATAAAAGAATCCCCACTCTCCCTCCTCATTATATTGTTATTTTGCTTTCTAACATAAATGTTTTTGTTTAGAGATTATAATGCAAGAATGATGAATAAATGTACTGGATTTGGCTAGATAATTTTGTCAGAACAACCCACTTGCAAGACAATCTTACCTAAATTCATTAGTATGGATAATAACTTAACAGCTACAATAATCATATATTATATGGATGGATCAGATCAATGGCACACAATATGTACAAAACTAAACTTGTGATACCTTCTACTCAAACTGATATTCTCCCACAACACAAATTGTTCTTGTCTGGATATGCTGTGTTAAACCGAACAGTGTGGTATATCATTAACTGTGCACAGGATTGGAATTGAATTATATACTTCACTAATGACCTTCAAAACATTCTCTAGACCTTCAAAACATTCTCAGTGGTCTTTGATATACTGTATGATTGACTCTTCACTACAGTGATGCATGTTCAAGTGTAAACAACAAGTGACAGAACTTCTGCTTCATATGATTACAATAAAGTTTTGAAAATGGGTATGGATTGACAAGTGACAGTTTTCTAAATAGACACTTCGAATATTGTTTGCATGAAATTTTTATTTTTTGACTGCATAATTATCCGAGTTACAATGGGTCGTTCCAGAAAAGAACAGTACTCTCCCCACGGAGGAAATTTCTGCCGTCCGGAGGGGGAGGGGAGAAAAAATTGTTTCTCATAATAGTAAATGTATCAGGGCATGCAAAGGGAGTAGGGGGGTTAACTTCCTATTTCCTCTGTGGGGGTGGTATGAATGTTTTCTGCAATGACCCAATCGTCATCACAAAAAATTAGTTAAATTTTCTCGGCGGGGGGGGGGGTGGTGAGTTGCCCCTGCTGCCCTCCGTGCTGTCACAGAATAAGAAGGTACAGAAGAAGTGTAATTTGAGTCGGTTCCCTTATTTTTTACGTCCACGAAAATTTTAACTCACTCACACCATCCTGGCTAGTACAAGGTTTTGGTAGGTGCAAAGTGCCGGTTGTACTAGCCAGGATGACGTGATTGATGACAAATCACTTGTAAAAACGCGGACAAATACTTGCTTGCGTTACACTTCTGCTGTACCTTCTTATTCTGTGGTGCTGTCTACAGCCTTGTTAGATTTGTACTATGTTTGACTTTAAAATCTTATTTGCTATTATATTTATTATAATAAGTGATGAAAATGTGAATCAAGTTTTTTCGCAGATACATGTACGCGTCGCGTACCTATTTTTTCAATTAGCTGTTACCATACAATATAATGTTGCTAATATTATCTGTGTTCATTTTCAGAAACTGGCAAGAACATTCAAACATCTTAATAAAGTTAACTGGAGCCAGGAAAGAGTGTCAAAGGTGGCAGATGGCCTCCGACGATGGAGTACATCTCATCCGACAAAAGTGAGCTAGATGGACGAAGAAACTTATAGGGTGAAACAGTACAACGTGCGAAAGTTTGCCTGGGAAAGCAAAGAAGAATCGATAAAGAATCACTAGGATTTTCTGCCTGGACTATCAAGGAGAGTCATGACTCATAATAGCAAGGGGAACCATCGAACCTGGCAAACCAGTGAACACGGCCAACTGTCCATGCAGATTGGGCACATATGAGGTTTAAAATGGACCAGCGCAAGTCGCAGATGTTGACACAAATCCGCCACTATATAGAGGGAACGGGCTCGTTATTTACTTGAAATACATTATGAAACAGCTACCAGTTAGAACCAGCGCTAAAAATTTAAGGATTTGCATTATTCGCTTGGCTTTGCCCGCTCTGTTTTAGTCTTAATTGCCTTTTACCGTTTCCAGGGCAATATAAGTGAATTTAGCTGTGTACACTGTAAATTTCAAGGAGTTCAATAATAATAATAATATAATAAGAGACTTTATTTATAGAGGATAACACTTGACAGTACGAATACTGATAACTCCGTGGTCCTCTGGTAGCATTCTTACAGTATTTCTAAGTCTAAGGATATTAAAATATATATACATGAAGTGAAGAATCATTATAATAACTACAATTAAAGTTAATTGTTTTAAGTACTTTAAAATTAGGAAAGTTTTTGAGCATCTAAAAAGTCCTTGTATAGTCTATGTTTAAAACTGTATAGGCTTGCAGAATTCCTGATTTTTACATTAATAGTATTCCAGTCTTTGATAGCCCTCACTGCGAATGTTTTTCCACCTTCCGTTATTCGATTATATCGGGGGCATATCATGTTAATCTTGGAAAAACGTGTTTCTCGATTGTGGATGTCAGAATTTCTCACCAGCATAGAATTAATATATATAGGACAGTTGTATGAGTCTTTTACACGTTTGTAAACTATACTACTTCTTCTAATAAATAGTTCATCAGTGAAAGGAATCCAATTTAACCCATTGAAGAGAGTTTTCGAAGGCGTTGTCTTTTCCACGCTTAAAATAATCCTTGCTGCCCTCTTTTGTAGTTTCAGTATTCTGTCAAGATTCTCTTTACTGCAACATGACCATACAGCACTTCCATACATAAGCTTCGGTTTAATGATCCCATTATAATAAATTTCTCTTTGTTGTTTTTTTAAATATGGACTGATGTGCTTCAGCAGACCGAGTCGTTTTGAGATCTGTTTACATAGACTGTCTATATGATCTTCATATGCTAAATCTTGATCTACTATAACACCAAGGATTTTTTGACTTTCTACTTGGGATACTGTCGTACTTCCTAAAGCAAGATCCATTTGAAGATGTTCGTCTGGTATTTTTTTCCTTAAACGCTTTCCGGTAACAAGCATAGATTTGGTCTTTTCCGTATTGATGACCATTTTGTTGTTAATGGACCAATTACATATACTATCGAGGTCTTTTTTCAAATCTTGAACCATGGAAGGGATATTTGTCCACTGTGTACTAGCTGATAACGTTGTGTCATCTGCAAATATATCTAAGTTCGAATTTGGAACATGAAGGGGAATATCGTTGACAAACAGAAGGAACAATATAGGGCCCAATACAGATCCCTGAGGTACGCCGTGTGTTACAAATTGTGGTCGAGATTGTTTACCATCAATTGTAACGAATTGCGATCGGTTGGTAAGGTACGATTTAAACCATTGAAGGGTAGACTCACTAGCTCTGTATAGTTTAAGTTTCTTTAGCATAATTTGATGGTCCACAATGTCAAACGCCTTCTTAAAGTCTATAAACAAGACGCCAGTAACATTATCTTGATCCATGTTTGACAATATTTGATCAGTAAGTTTTATCAACGCTGATTCTGTAGAATGACCTTCTCGAAATGCAGATTGTAGTTCATATAATAAGTTGTTGTTTACAAGATAATTCATTAAGGATTTGGCCACGTGCTTTTCAAGAATCTTCGACAATACAGATAATACTGATATTGGTCGGTAGTTATTACTCTGATCACGTTCTCCATCTTTATAAAGGGGGGTAACACGAGCCATCTTCCATGCAGATGGAAATGTATTGGTGGCTATCGAGTAATTTAACAATTTAGTTAATGGTTCGCAAAAAACCGGTGCAATCAGTTTAAGGAGTTTCACACTTATTCCATCAGAACCTGTAGCTTCATTATTTGACAGTTTATCTATTATTTCTTGGACATCTTTACTCGTTATTTCAGGAATGCTAAACTGGGCTTGATCGTCTAAGATCTTCGATGATACAAACTCCGCAATTACGTGTTCATGAAGAAATTCTCCAGCTTGAGTCGTGTTGTCTCCCACTTGTTTTAAGATGTTAATAAAGAAATTATTCATGATTTCGGATATTTCCTGTGGCCCCGTGTACTTATTTCCGTGATCGTCAGTCAGCTCTGCTATTTTAATAGATGGTTTTTGTGTTTTTGCTAATTGCTTTAGATCTTTCCATATTCCTTTAGGGTCATCTTTGTTTTCTTCAATCGAATCTTGAAAGTAGCGTTGTTTTGATTTTTTAATCAAATTAGTAACTATGCGTTTTTTGTGTTTATACATGTCCCAATCTATACATGATTCTGATTTACGAGCTTTCTTAAGTCAATCAACTCAAAATGTTTTATTTTGTAACCAAAAAGGTCTAAAACGACTACAGAATAACATTTTGGAGTTAATTATACAGACTCCTTGAAATTTACAGTGTATTGTACATAAATTGGCAACAATTCTTGCCAGCTGAAAAGAATTTTCTAAAGAACGAGTCACAAACATTAGTCACTTTTATCTTACAAAGCCAATCTCAAAACGTGATAATTTTAGGTTCCGTTTTTATACTGGGTCTTTGTCCGCACAAATCCGTTTTCGTATAGTGTTTTCTATATTTCCTTGTAAACGGATAACAATATCGTACGTGAGAACGCTATGCGAGAAAGGATTAGTCTGGGCTTATATATATAATTTTCGTTTCGATATATAATTTTCATTTCATTTTCATACATGAACGGGTGTAGTATATGTATATGTTATAATAAATTTATTTTAAAGATGAACGCGTGTTGTATATTTGAGTTAATGTTGCATTTCATCATTACAAATGATTACTCTGATTTTTACATGTTCTTATAATAATTACCGAAGCATGAACCTTGAGTCAAGCAAGACCGGGTTTTTGTAATTATGATCCATGAATAATACTGTATTGTCAGAAAATATGACACAAATTCGAGATTTTCAATTTAAAAAGCGCAATAAAAAGCCCAACTTCACAAGCGATGCAACTTATTGCAAATATAATAGAGCGACTAAATAGAACTAAAATGGCACTTACACAAAGTTTAATCAATGTATGAAATGTGATTAATTCATTCTTTATATCGGTTTAAGCGGTCTTTAATCAACTGATTAAATTTACCTTTAATAACCTATAAGCAACACATTTTTGTATGATTAAAGTTGTCTTTAATCAACAATTCTACCAATATTAAAGGCGACTAAATACATCTTTAACCGCATTTTATCAGTCTTTAATCAGCCGAATTAAATGCACACTTAGTATCCTTTATTGAACTTTAATCTCTGGGGCCGGTTGTATAAAAACGTAATTAGCGCTAACTGTAGTTAGCGTTAATCACTGTAGTTAAATCCTTAACTGTAATTAGTTATCTACATGACTTAACTGCGTTGCACAAAACGTAGTTAGTCGGATAGTTAACTAATCACGTAGTTAACTGTGCGTGGGGCTTGCGTGGGGCGTTTAAACACAAAATTACATAAAGTAAGCAGCGAATAACGACCGCTGACACACATTTTCAATATGATTGTGGACTCGTATTTTGCAAATAGGCGGGAAATTTATTCAAAACACTAGAAAAACAATGAAAAACATACAAGAAAACAAGGAAAAACCGCCACAAAAATCATAAAAGAATGCAGTTTTTCCTTGAAATGCCTACGTTAAACCAAGATAATGCTGTTTGGCAATTATATATCAGTGTTTCTTGGTGTAATGGACCATACTTCGTCTTCGAGAAATCGTCCTGTGCAAAAATATGTTCTGTTTTCGTAAAAACACCAAAGCGATAGCGTTTGAAGAGTTTATATTGTCAGGAAACATTCACAGGGAAGATAGCGATTGAAAATCTCAGGTAACCGTTGCTTTTCATTGTTGTTTTACTGAAAAATGTTGTTCACTCCTATACAAACGCCATTTTTAACTACGTTTTGGACAGTTAACTATACCCAAAAGCATAGTTAACTTTAACTACTTTTTAACTGCAGTTAAGGCTAACTACACTTTTATACAACCGGCTTAACTACGTGATTAAAGTTAACCACTTTTTAACTACTTTTTAACTGCAGTTAGCGCTAACTACGTTTTTATACAACCGGCCCCTGGTATATTAATGTGGTCGTTAATACACTTAATGCAACGAACTAAAGGTGTTAAAACGCACCTTTAATCTCTTTAAGAAAACGCATTAAGTGCGACTAAACACGAATAAAATACACCATTAATCCTACTTTAATAGCATATTAAAGGTGCGCTTTTCGTCCTGTGTATATATAAAGTAATAGTGCTTTATAAAGATTTCGAGCACTGTTAAAATTGATAATCTCACATGTGAGATTATTTATGATAATTTCACATGTGAAAATTATCGCTTTTCAATTATCGCTTTTCTGTAAAAGTTATCGCTTTTCAAAGACTGTCCTTTAATAAACAGGAAAATACATGGCCATGCATGGTGCTTGGAAATACCAGATTTATTTCTCGTTTTGAACATGATATCTCACTCGTTCGCTGCGCTCACTCGTGAGATATCATGTTCAACACTCGAAATAAATCTGGTGTTTCCGCGCACCCATGTATTATTCTCTATATATAAACAAACATAAAAACGCAACTGATGCGCTAGTTTAGTGAACGATAACATTCGCTGCAATTTCATGTATACCAGCTTGCTTAGTAAAACCAACAGGTGCTTTGAATATGCTATACGAGTAAATTGTTAAATACGTCCGAATTTAAAAAAAAAATTAAAAAGTAAAAAAAAGTTTAAAAAGTTGGATTTTCGAAAAAGTTTTAAAAAGTTAGATAAGGGTTAGGGGGTTAGGGCTGGGGTTAGTGTTAGGTGCCGCGAGTTTATCATATGATAAATTTGGACGTGTTTAACAATTTACTCATATAGTAAATTCAAAGCCGGTGGAGCTCATGCTGTTTAATAAATTAAAACACATTATTTATTGGATTTATGAAATAAAGGATATTAATAACGAGCTGAGTTGTTGTACTTGTTATCAGAATAGGGGGCCCCAGGAACAGCTTGGCAAATTATAATGAGGGCATTTGCATAACCTACCTTATATTTAAGTTGTTTACGCCAGTAGCTCATTCTCAGTCGTGACATTTAGTCGTTCCAAACACTTCGAGCATCGCTGATGGCTCGTTTAATCCCTCGTGAATCTGGATCATCTATTTCAAACGTTGACTCAATGGCGCTTGCTTCCTCTTCGCCTGTGCCAGAAGTATCACAATCGCTGCAGAATTCGTCAGATAATATCGTTTACTCGATCGCTGAAAATAACAGTACTTTAGCTCAAGTTTATCCATCTTATGGCGCAGCAGTTTCGTCTACAAGATCATTGCCAAACACTATGTCGTCGTGGAACGTTAGTTTACCGTCGACTTCGCCGTTCCTGTCTCGTTTGGGTTCGAATTTATCGTCTCCTTCTACATTCCCGACTTCAGATGCCCGCCATGTTGGATTTCAGAGCGTGTCGTTCCCAGGCCCTTCGCAGAGCGCGGTCGGCTATGGTTATCCTTCGCCATCCATCGCCTGGCGCAATTACGACGAGGCTGTTCGCCGCGACGCCGCCGCCCGGGGTTTGCCTGATTGGTCAAACATGAACGTGGAGCTATTTAACATCCACACCGCCGCGGTTCGTGTTCCGCGTTCCCCGAGTCGCGTTTAACATGCGGATTCCAGTACCCCTTCGTCGTCCTTTTTTTGCAGGTCCTGGAACAGTGGGCGTTGCACTGCCTTTGGCAGGCAGTGTCGATATTGTCATGGTTGTGATCGTTTGGCATGTGGGGGGTCGCATAGACGTATTTGTTTGTCCTTTTAACGTCCCTGCGGAAACGACCCAGTCACACACATAGGACATCGTAAGCGCGTCTCCTTTTTTCTCAAAACGTTGATATTGTTAATTGTTCTGTTACGTTGTCGATTCTCCGCTGTATGATATTTATTCAGCGTGGCGTCGGCCGTGTTGTTCGTGAGCTTCACTCGTCGGCCTCATTGTTGTTCTGGACTGATAGAATTGTCGTGTGGTTAAGTCAATACATACATACCTACATTTTGTAGTCTAGTCTCTTTAGTCTATCATTAACCGATAAAATTGTATTCTAACTCGTTTGTGTTGGAGTGGTTTTTTTTTGTCGGGGGGGGGCTACATATCTCTCATCCTTGATCTTTTTCTAGGACCTACCCCTCACCCCTTATCCTCGTTCACGATCGGCTCTATTTGCCCTCGCAATCTCGAAGCCTTTGTGCACGAGCTCTGGGAGTATCCTAGTCCGGGCAAGGAGTATGTGCTGGCGGGCATTCGCGATGGTTTCCGTGTGGGTTTCGTTCCAGAGCGTGTGGTCCTTTGTCCGTCGCTCCGCAATCTCACGTCGGCGTCTCAACACCCGGACGTCATCGACAAATATCTCTCGACAGAAGTCGCTTAACGCCGGGTGGCTGGTCCTTACCCGTAACCCCCCCCCCCCCACCGTCCTCTCTCAAACCAGACCGTTTGGGGTTATTCCGAAACGTCATCAACCGGGGAAGTGGCGCCTCATCCCTGACCTTTTCCTCTCCCCAAGGAGCAAGCGTTAACGATGGTTTACCTAAGGATCCCTTCTCTATGCGATACATTTCCGTTGACGACGCTATCAGATCCCTCGTTGTCATTGGTCCCGGGGCCCTAATGGCCAAGTTCGACGTTCAGGCTGCCTACCGTAACATTCCGATCAACGTCTCCGACCGACATCTGTTAGGCATGTACTGGCGAGACTTTTCTATGTGGACTTGGTGCTACCTTTTGGCCTCAGGTCTCCTCAATTCCTTTTTGATGCGGTGGCATCTGTTGTTCATTGGATTCTTTCAACAACTACCACGTTCACCCGTTGGTCCACTACCTCGATGATTTCTTAACTTTGGGTCCCCCGTCGTCTCCCGTGTGCCAAGCCCACGTCGACACTTTGTTACCGTCTTCAACCACTTGGGTTTCCTCCCTCTTAACCATGAGAAAGCGAGGGCCCAGCAACCTGCTTGGTGTTCTTAGGTATATATTGTGCTCGACTATATATATTGTACTCGGTCACTCAAATTGATAGGTTGCCAGCCGAAAAGTTCAACCGTTCCATGTCACTCCTCCAGTCTTGTCCAACAAGCCTACTTGTCACCGTCAGGAATTAAAGTCCTTGATTGGCCACCTCCACCACGCGTGCAAAGTTGTCCGTCCTGGGAGAACGTTTTTGCGCCGTATGATTGATCTTCAATTCTGGCTTATTTTCGCAATCGCTCGCACCCAATTCGCCTTAACGTCGATTTTCGTCGGGATGTCCACTGGTGGCTCGCTTTTTTTCGTGATTGGATGGCACCAGCTTCTTCTTGTCGCCTGGCGTATCCCAGCTTCCCGATTTGTTCGACGCGTCTGATGCAGCAGGGTCCATCGGTTTTGGAGCTATATGGCGTTCCCATTGGTGTTTCGGTTCCTGGTCGTTTCTGTCTTCCCCCCAATCAATCGCGTTTATGGAGCTTCTGCCTGTCCTTGTAGCTGCGCATCTCTGGGGGGGGGGGGG
>CACRXK020008084.1:11221-21461 GCA_902702795.2 Paramuricea clavata
GAGGGGCAAGTTGGTAAAGACTACAGGTCCTGTCGATTTCAGGCGTGTCCTCTGATACGTCGGGTTGCCTTCACCTCTTCATCAAGACGTCAAAAACGGACCCGTTCCGCCGAGGCGTGTCTCTCTCCATCGGTGCGTCGGGAAAGCGCATCTGCGCCGTATCTGCGGTTCGCCTTTACCTTCAGATTCGAGGCAACGCTCCCGGGTCACTGTTCGTGTTATCCGATGGCTCTCCGCTAACACCGGTGGTGGTCAACTGTTGGCTCCGTGCGATTTTATCCAATTTGGGAATACGTGGTACCTTACTCCAGTCACAGTTTCAGGATTGGCGCGGCGACCGCAGCAGCGTCTGCGGGCATCCCGGATCACTTAATTAAGACATTGGGTCGTTGGTCGAGCAACGCATACCTTCTTTACATTCGGACTCCATCGCCTGTGCTAACATCAATAGCTGCCGTGTTGGCATAATTCAAACCGTTTTGGAGGAGGGTCGAGTGCCTCGAACCCTTCTCTCCAACGTTGCTGGAGTGGTGCCCTGGAGAGGTGTTGTTCTCGGCACTCGAGAACAGCTAGCTGTTAAATGTAAATACGTTACCAAATCGTCGATACCTAATTTGTGAACGTGGCCATGACTAAACGCAAACTCTCGACCCACGGTCATTGCTTCGACCGAACTTCCTCTTCAGTGGTACCACAAACCGCCAAGTCACTTATCAGATTTGCTAGTTACGATCGAAGCGAGCTTGTTAATTGAACTATAACAATTATTGAACAAAAGTATTAATTGAATAGTTTTATTGAGATAAAAAAATCGAGATATATATATATATATATATATATATATATATATATATATATATATATATATATATATATATATATATATATATATATATATATATATATATATATATATATATATATATATATATATATATATATATATATAATTTACAAATTTAAGTTTATGTAGTTTGTGTAGTTTATGATTGCATTGTAAAGATCACTTAAAATGACGTACTTAATAATTTCTTTTATAGAATTTTGGAAAATTGCTTCTTTTGCAAAATATTCAACTTTGTTTCATACGCAAATATCACCGGTGTGACATTACATCGCATAATGACATTTTGAAAACGCAATATTTTATACCTGGATAAAATATTTTTACAAACAAATACGAGAGTACCTATTTATCAAGCCAGGATTCGAGCCAGGACTCGAGCTAGGATTTCGAGCCAGGTCTCGATTCAGGATTCGAGCCAAAAATGACGTCAGGTGATTTTGATGGATGAAAATTTACTAACAACATTCTCACTTTTAAGGAACTTTCTTTAAATTTAGACTATTCGTTCACCAAAAATGCGAAATGTTTAAGGAAATTTAACTGAATCTGAGGAATTATTTATCGATTACTTAAGAATGTTTCGCAAATGAGAAGTGAGAGAATTTGTTTACCAAATCAATTACCCGCCTTTTTCCACCAGAGTCGATAAAATAACTAAAGAACGTTAGTTTATATTTTGTATATTTGTACATACAGAGCTGCCAATCTCATCTGACTTTGGCTAACTGTAACGGTTATTAGCGTCGGAAGACAGTGAATGGAATAATAGTCAATAACGTTGTTGTTTGTGTTTGATATAGCGCACAAATATCGATATCCAAAAAAGGGAAATATCCGGCCAGTATTTTATCGAACTAAAACAGTTGGTATTGCCCATTACAGCAGTCTCTCGCTCTTTACAAAACATATACTTGTTGCTGCTCATTGCCGCTTAGCATTCGTCAAAGAGAGTAGGATAATTCTTCCTGCCCTGTTTTCCTGTAATGGATACCAATATTACCAAACTGTATTATAGCCAGCGTGGCCGGCTCTTCTAAGGCGGAGAATTCGCCTTAGAAGAGCCGGCCATACTTGCCAACTGTATTATCAAATACATTCTTTCGATAATTACGTCACATGCTCTCACTGGTAAATCAGTTACGCAAGGTGATTGGCGTAATTATCGAAAGGGTGTATTTAATTTGCTAGAAGTAGAACATTTAGCTAGCGTGCGTAACGTCTTATGAAATGAAAACATTGGGTAATGGCAATTCCCCGTATTTTCGCATTTTTTGATCGAGTCCTTGACTTGAGTCCTGACTCGAGTCCTGGCTCGAGTCCTGGTTCAAATCCTGACTCGAGCAATAGTATATCTCAACAAATACGGAGGGTTAATTACCAACATATACAAGGGCAATTTTCTAAGTTTCTGTGATGTTACACCGGTGATATTTTCATATGAAACAAAGTGGAATATCTTTAAAAGGGAGCAAGTTACCAAAATTCTATAAAAGAAACTATTAAGTCATGTTAAGTGATCTTTACAATGCAACCATGAACCTTTGGGGTAATATTCCGTGTCATAGGCACTTTAACCAATATAGCATGCTTGTTGCAGCTATAGGGATACTTCTTTTGAAGATTTAGCTGGGAATATCTTTTTCATCAGCAGGGGCGTCACTAACCCTGGTGATAACTTTTCCTAATTAATGTTTCTATTCCTAAAATTCTTGGCGAGCGAGGAGGGAGGGGTGGTGTTCCGCCTAAACATCAAAAATTTCAGGACATTATATATTATTCATTATTTTTTATTGACATGCAGTTACTTGTTTAGTTTTCCTTATAAAATACTAATTTGAATGTTCGCACAGAATAAGTGAGCGAAAGTCATTTTGAAATCGTGATAATCTCATCTTATTAGTAATTTCATGGCCTTTCTAACACATATTGTGAGCTATTATTCTTCTGTATGCTTTCTTTGGTATTTATGATATTGTGCATGCAACCTATTTTGCCTTTGAAGTAGTGACGAATCTAGCTCTCTCGTCCAGAAACAATTTAATTTGATGCTTGTGATGTTATTCTGAGTGTATATCCACAACGGGCAGGCTTGAAAAATATGCCTGACCACGGTGCATGGGAATCGCGCCTACGACCTTTGGAATACTAGCCCAATACTCTGCCAACTGAGCTACGAGGTCAGGTCGGTTCGAGTATGTGATATTTCGGAACTGCGTCTAGTTCCCGAGTCTAGTTCCGCGTAGCTCGGTTGGCCGAGTATTGGGCTAGCATTCCAAAGGTCGTAGGTTCGATTCCCATCGTGGTCAGGCATATTTTTCAAGCCTGCCCGGTGTGGATATACACTTAGAGTAACATCACAAGCATCATATTCACCTGAGTACATTACAACAACACAAAAAAAATTTAATTTGGTTTTTCCCTAATATACTTTGTAGGTGAAAAACATACTCTAAAAATTTGCACATCAGAAGGTCAAGTTATATACTATACCAAAATTAAGTGAATAGACAGCCGGAATTTTATATGTAAGCATGTTTTCTCTATGCTTTTTAATTAAAGCTGTGGAAGATAAAGATTTCGAAACACAATTAAAGGTACGTAATTAGTGTGGTCAGATTGTTTTCCAAATTGACCAAAAACAGAGCAAAGCAGGCAAAATTATGTTTTTTTCCAGGTGAATAACGTTGCACAGATAAATACAATTGCAAGTGACAATATATATACATTCATGCCAACCTAAAATAACAGAAAATAGACTTTTTTATTTAAAGATATTCTTTTCGGCTTTTTTAGTCAAATTAGATTTCATGCAAAAACTGCATCGAAGGATCTAGTTCTAGCAAACGCATACACGTGTATATCATTGCTTTTGAACTTCACGGTTGACGCACATGCCAACTGCACCCATTCTATTATTGACCGGTCAATAATTGTTTCATTGTGGATCGGTTTCCCCCTCGCCAAAGCACACAGTGAACATGAGGGTGAACATGAGGTCTTGTGGACTGGCACGTGATACGGTTTTGACCAATCGGAAAACAGAAAAACTGAACTTTGACCCTAATTATATGACAAAATGATATAAGATAGACTGTCAGATAGATTTAGTCAAAACAAAGTATAAACAACTGCAAGCAATGGGGCAGAGGGCTCGAATTTTTATATCTGAAACCCATGGAGGGGTGACCGAAAATTTGCTCGACGTTCGTTAAATTGGCGGACCTATAAATATTTGTGATATAGTTGTCCCCCCCCCCCCTCCCCCATATAATTTCTGTCGAATGGAAGTAGAGAAGGGCGGACAAAATGAAGCCGTATGCCTATGTTGCATGCCATACTAGCTTTTGGAACGCATGTTGCCTTGTATGTGTTGAAATAATTTCTTCAGTGATATATATTGCAGTCTACAGAACTGTTTCATTTTTTACAAACATGTTTTCAGTGACTTTATCACTCGTGTAGATTTTGCAGTTGAAAGAATTTCTCTGTAACGATTGTTGCACAGTAATTATTGGTGCCCTCGATTAAGTAGGTGTACTTGTGAATTTTATTGCGGTGTGTATGTTTTTTATTTCTGTCTAAGCTGGCCTGGGTGTGTCTATATTGCAAACTGTCGTTCATACGATCTTTGGCTTCTTTCTTCTTCAGTCTAATTTTAATCTTGAATGGTCTGTACCAGTGTAGGTAGTGCCAATAATAACAAGCTGTCGTTGATAGGTAGTAACTTCCAGAAGAAGGACGAAACGCTGAAATTCGCTTTGTATTATTCATGCAGGTAGTTGCATGCATCCCAATTTTAATCTGCTTGTTTGTTGAAAACACAACCATCCGGCATACTTAATTGATATGGGCATATTCTGTAGTATAAAGCGAAAAATGCAACGCTAATCCCATGCAGTAACCCAATAATTTGTGACTGTTTGTATTAAAGACATTTTAAAAATTAGCAGGACTTCTGCGGCTTGTTAGCTTTATATAATGTGGAGAATGTATTTCAACATAGGCGCGCATCATGTATGGGGGAAGGGAACAGGTGCATACACGTCAAATATTTACAATAAGATTATGGCGTTGTCTGCTTGAGCAGAATCCGAATTTTGGACGAAGAGGTTTTGTTCGTCTACAGCTAGTAACAAAATGACACATTCTGAACAGTTCTGTTGCTGATTCATGGTGGTTGGAAAGTCCGTAAAGTGTGAAATATACAGTACGTAGCAAGTTTTAGTCGCGATGAGGGCAGGTGACTGTGCACTGAACGCGCTTTTCAACTAAAGGCTAGGAAGGTAGCTAATATTTTTAATTAATTAAACTAAGTTAAGACCGTAAAAATACATTTTAGTCATGCAGGTTTTGGATTCGATAGCGATTACTTACATTTTTTCATTTTACCGGCGGTTTTGTCCAGGGAGGACGAGCATGCATGGGAAAATGGTAGTCGTTCCGATCACTCGGGATTTCTCATTTACGAGCAAACTACTGCCATGCAAATATATATGCAAGTCTACGAAGTATCATGCATGCATGTGAACAATAATACGGAATTATTATTTTCTTAATATATGACTGATCGACCTTGATTATAGTTGTCTTAGTTGGCGACCACCTGCTGAACGGGTTAACTAAAAGTTAGGCAGAACAGCTTTCCAAGCCGCTTCTGGTGTCCCCTATACGCGATAACTTCTTAATATTCTATCTCATGCATCCACGACAGCATTTTTGTAGTTAGTTTTTTTCTTTTTTATCTCAATTAGATAGGCCCTTATTAGTGGCATACATATGTAAAAATATATCTCAACAAACAAACTATTATCAGTATAATATTAATATGGAAATTTAGTCTCTGAAAGCAATTCATTACGTAGCATTTGTCCAAATGCACGTCTTGTGCACAAGTCCAATTTTTGGTTTCCCTTTTATAGATTGATATTTCTTCTTCTCTTTCGTATGGAAAATTACCATCGGGAAAAGTAAGATCTTTACTTAGAATTTGTGTAACAATATAGTTCGCGAAACGTATATACGTGTCGTCATAAGTTTGTATATATTCCTTCATGTGAATTAATCCACTGAAACAATTATTTAATACACAGCATTTCCTTAAAAGCATTGCAAAATTTGTTGTTCATAAGCCCATAAATTATAGGATTCACGATACAATTGCATCGAACCAGCCATAAGGACGTAGCGACATATTCTGATGGAAATCCACATTTGTCTGTAATTGTGAAACAATAAAGAATGGAAGTATAGGGTACAAAACATATCAAAACGGCAGAAATTATCATGATTACGGTTTTCGTTACCCGCTTTTCTCTTTGAATTCTAAACGTCTTCGAAGAAGTGGACGATCCGACTGATGCCCTCTTACGTACTGCTTGTACAATTTTAAAATTACAATATATCAGAACCGAAGTTGGCAAGATACCGTGAAAAAGTATGAAGATAACTATATTCAACTTATTACTCCTCCATTTCACACCACAATGTAAGAGCTTATAGTCATATCCATAACCTGTTGTAAATATTGGAATTACAGTGAATACTGCGCACCATAGCCAAACAAAAGCAATACCAATGAGTATGACTTTAGTAGTAAACCATTGTCTGTGTTTGAAAGGATAGTTTGTTGCCATAAAGCGTTCAAAGCTAACAAAGGCTAACGTATTCACCGAAGCAAGGACAGACAAGGTACCCATGATTCCGCGAAGCTCACAACTGCTAAACGACGGTGGAAACAAATCACGCGCTTCGAGTGGAAGAAAAATCGCTGCATAGAACAGATCAGTAATGCTCAAATTTAAAATTATTAAATATGTGCCAGATCTGAGCTCCCGTCGATGATAAATAGCAAGAATTACTAATATATGTCCTGTCGACGCTACTATGGATAAAATAACCGTCATTACAACTTGCAAAGTTCTTGGGACAGGATTCTCGAAAGAGTAATCAGGAATAGATGTCAAATTTATCGCCATTCTGGCACATGTATTGATGGTGTCACAATCTCAAAAGAAAATAATCTGTAGCATTTACCCCGCGGTATATATACTGCACCTTTCCAGACGGTTTAATAAAAGTTTTTTGTCCAAATTTATAATTAATTTCAGACCGGACCGATATTGAGTACTAATTTCCATATTAATTAATTACAAGGTAGTCATCTTTATAGCAACAATGACATGAAGTGTATTATAATTAGCAAATTGCTCAAAATTATTACCTATATCCCAGTAACCAATGCTGACGCAGAGAATTTCACGACAAGGCGAAAAAGAGGAGAAAAATCGCCAACAGAATAGACAACTTTCATATTTTCAAGCTTTACAACATATCGCAACCAAATTTTGCAATTTTTCTAATTTCGTTATGTTCTTTTCAGCTGTGGTGTTTGATTCCCTTGTCTTTACTTAGATTGAAATTTAGTCTAACATGCAAGTTGTCCATTTCTGTGAAATAGGGAAAGGGTGAGGTTGTCAAATTTACAGAGGACAGACCACTGATCTGTACTAAGACTGGATAACGCATCTCATTAGAAATCCATTGCAAAACGTGAAGCTACATGCAAATCTGCAAATACAAACGTTGAGGCCCACTTTACTATAGATTTGTATTACAGAATCATACTTTTCGCATTTTTTTTGCTACTACACGTTGCGCTGATCGGACCAATTTTCAAATCTCGAAGATAGAAACACGCGAGAAGTATTTTTAGCAGGTAATCCCAGTTATTTTTGCCTAAATAACGTACGTTAGAAAACGGAATTTCAAACCCACCTATACAGGGTGTCCCAAAAAAATATCCCCTGTCATATTTGGTGGTATTACTTCGCTATATTTAATCAAAGGTTCAATTTTTTTGCAGTGGGTTGAAAAACAATGATGAATCATATTATGTTAATCGTAGTATTTATCTCACTAAAAGACTTAACCGTTCGGCTTCTAGAGATACTTAAGGTGTAGCCTGCGTAGCAGGCGTTTAGCTGACGGGCGGTACAGAGGGAACGCCTGCCCAAATTGGCTATGACAAATTTGTTTTCGCCCATTAAGGATGATTGACGTTTTGTAATTAGCACCTTCACCCATTATCCAATCATAGTCGAGATTTATATTTAGCATCATGCATGCTTTTTGTTCGGCAACTACGGAGATTTGCAGAGATTTTATGACTTTTTAAAACACAAGCAGCAGTGTTTTATCAGATATAAAGATGGTCTGATAAAACACGCACTGCGAATGTTTTAAATTGCTTCAAAAACGATCGATCTAGTATACGTTCATTGGCGAAGTAGCTTTCAAAAAATTCGGTGTGTATATGTAGAGAAAATCATTAAAATTTATGTAAATCAAGGGAAATCTTACCCTGGTTGCCAGAGGCTCTTTGCTTGAAACTCGGAGGGGGAGAGCCTCTGGTTCAATCAGTTGAGAATTCGAGTTCTAGGTTCAGAATTTGAACCTCGCTTCTGATTGGACGCTCAAAGCAGACAAACCGGTTTTGGTAGTCCCAGTCTCAAACGCGCGCGATTGCCATTGTTTTCATTGTGTTATTAATTATTATAAGTCTTCGTCGTGATTTTATGAATATTCATCGTATTCAAATTTCAATGGCATGCCTACTCCTGTTAAAGTGTCGGGTTTCAGTGTCAACAACTATTGCAGGATATGCAATATAAACATTTTGGTATCTGGCCGAGGGAAACAGCTGGGCATTTTGTACGGAGCATGCGCGAAAAAATCAATATGGCGACATATTTATAGGAGTGCTTCGTGGATTTATCTGGTTTTAAAGCTGATAAAACAACATTTCAATGAATAAAAACTTTGTAATATTTAGTGGAAAACATTAAGCTATGCAGTCCAAAGGTTTTAAATTTAAAATAAGTACTTTTGCTTTATTTTATTGCTTTTTATGCTTTCAAAATAGGCAAGCTCATTTTTTTTGAAAGAATCTAAACTAATATTTTACCCATCATTTGTTTAATCTGAACAGAAATTGATAGAACACTTGGCTACATAAGTTATAAAGGGAATTGGTGCTGATCTGAAAGATTTCAGTATTCCTGGTACACATTTTAGCAAAGAATGACTGTAATTTTAAAAATTAAATATGCATATCAAAAACAATAGTTTTTATTAGAACAACACATAATAAGTTGTTATTTTCTATTTTTACAAAAACAAGTTTGGAAACAGAATCTAGTCGTCCAGTTTGATGTCATATTCCATTTATTTGGATATTTGAATAAAGGAATGTGAAATAATAATTGAAACTTGTCCAAAATTTGATACCAACACTCAAGTGAACAGATACTATCACCTAAAAATAAAAGAAAACAGAACTTAAATTTGTCATATAATGCTATGAAAAAGTCTTAGATACTACAGGCATATAGTGAGCACAATGCTTTAACAAACTCACTAAAATAAGTTAAGTTATGCTATGATAAGAGGATGGCAATATATGACAACATCAAATGTTACCATCTTCAGTGTCCAAAAAAAGTGCCGCGCGCATTTTTCCCAGCATACCCACTAACTTTTCCATGAAGGTTGACTAATAAGGATAGTTTTAAGCCATATTTCGGAGAGAGGCAATGGTAAAAATTTTAAGATATTTTTATTTATATGCCATATCACCACAGAATTTCACAAAGCAAGCATGCCTATATTCAGGATTGCCGTTAGACTCTTAAAACTGAACAAATCAATGCGGCATTTCCTATCTCATAACAACCAATACTTGAACATTTTCAAAAGCATTTTTGCAGCAATTTTTACTTTATAACAAACCAATACAGGAGCAATTTCATAAGCATGTGACAACATGACATTTTCACTTCACAAGTGGATTTGTCAATTACAACATCTAGCACATTTTTCTCATGAATAGCTCAGGTTTTAATAAAACAAAGTATGATTTAACTTTCATAAAATATATTTTCTAACTGAAGGCAACGGCCAGTTTCTACGAAATTGCAAGAGGAATATGTGTCATTTTCATCAAAATATGTATTTTAAGACACTTATTATTCCAGATGAGATAGGACAAACAAATTATTGAACATACCTGTGGAAACAACAACAACTCAGCTTCTATCAAGAGCAAAATATGAACACTTCCTTGTTTCCATACTGCTGTACCCTGCTTCTGAAACTCTGACAATGAGTGAAACATTTCCACTTGTCGCCCATTTGTAAATAAAAATTCTTCGCACGTTTTCATGCGATTAAGTCGTTATATCGTTGCATACAAGCACTACAACTTAATCTTTCAAGAAACACTTTATTTTCCATGAACAAACCAGTAAAAGAGGACAAAAAATCCTCTCACAATGCATATTTTCAGCGTTTGAAGAATCAAAATGTTTGTTAAAGAAATGCGCCCGCAATATTTAG
>CACRXK020008085.1:5592-21460 GCA_902702795.2 Paramuricea clavata
TATTTTGGCTTCATCAAATCATAGGCCTTCATCATAGCAGTTAGCCTTCCAGTTTATTTATAGTTCAATGGTATATGTTCCTTCATCTGAGCATTTATAACTCATTCACTCCTTCACATCCATCAGAAGAAAATTGCACTACAAATCGCAGCAGAAATTGCAAGTGTAAGCTGGAGTTATACGAGCAACAAAATTGCTGCAACTTGCAACAAAATCTGATTTCAACGCATGTTAATTAAGTAGGCACGAACAACAAAATTGCTGCAACTTGCAACAAAATCTGATTTCAACGCATGTTAATTAAGTAGGCACGAGCAACAAAATTGCTGCAACTTGCAACAAAATCTGATTTCAACGCATGTTAATGTAAGTGGAGTTACGAGCAACAAAATTGCTGCAACTTGCAACAAAATCTGATTTCAACGCATGTTAATTAAGTAGGCACGAACAACAAAATTGCTGCAACTTGCAACAAAATCTGATTTCAACGCATGTTAATTAAGTAGGCACGAGCAACAAAATTGCTGCAACTTGCAACAAAATCTGATTTCAACGCATGTTAATTAAGTAGGCACGAGCAACAAAATTGCTGCAACTTGCAACAAAATCTGATTTCAACGCATGTTAATTAAGTAGGCACGAACAACAAAATTGCTGCAACTTGCAACAAAATCTGATTTCAACGCATGTTAATTAAGTAGGCACGAGCAACAAAATTGCTGCAACTTGCAACAAAATCTGATTTCAACGCATGTTAATTAAGTAGGCACGAACAACAAAATTGCTGCAACTTGCAACAAAATCTGATTTCAACGCATGTTAATTAAGTAGGCACGAACAACAAAATTGCTGCAACTTGCAACAAAATCTGATTTCAACGCATGTTAATTAAGTAGGCACGAGCAACAAAATTGCTGCAACTTGCAACAAAATCTGATTTCAACGCATGTTAATTAAGTAGGCACGAACAACAAAATTGCTGCAACTTGCAACAAAATCTGATTTCAACGCATGTTAAGTAGGAATGTCGACACATGTTGCCTTGCGATTTGTAATGTTGTGTAAAAATTTTCATTTAACATGCGTTGAAATCAGATTTTGTTGCAAGTTCCAGCAATTTTGTTGCTCGTGTAACTCCACCTTAAATGGGCCTTTTTACTACCCGTTTCGTAGTTAAATAGTTGTTAACTTTATAATACGCGATTGGTTGACTTTTCCACCAACTATGGTTAACTTTAATAGGCGACCACCCACAAAAATACAACAGGCCCTAGGTATTTACATTGGAATGCTTTGCAAGAATTAGCACGCTTTATCTTTAAGTACTATCGTAAAAAGCGTACTCCGACAATATAATGCCATCTTGTAAACTCAAGATACGAGTTATTCAAAGAAAACAAGACACTGACAAATTATGGTGCTGATAGTTCGACTGTAGTTCAGGTTCGTTGTCAAACCAAACTAATAGGCAATTCCAGCTTTTAGTTTATGCGTGCAGGGGATGATGGGAAGTAAGGTATCATAGTGCTGATTATGCTGAAAAATTTCCAATAAAAACTGCCGAAACAACCGAAATATTTCAATATTTACAAGTATAAGCTATCAATCCGTGTTTACACGGCCACCATTTCTATTTTTTCAGCATAATCAGCAATATTATTATTATTATTAGTTTAATAAAATCCATTTTGCAGCTAAAGCTGAATTACATGGAAACAATATTTACAATATTAAATATTAAAATTTACGTTAACAATGTTATATAGTATGATAATATGTATTCTATCCTAAATTAGGGTAGATTACGATAATATACTCTAACTATTAAACTACCTATTATAAAAATGTATTCATAAAATGTTAACTATATTTAATGGTAAAAAAGTTCTTTAACCGTTCAGACATTATCGGTAAGAGTTGCGGATTATTATTACGCAGATCATAATTATGAGTTCGGTCTGGTAGACCGGATTTAACTATTGCAGTTAAAGGGTTGTGTGGCGAATCTTGGTCTCGAAGTGAGTTAATTAATTTCCTACATGCTTCTTCTCTTCTTGTACTCAGTAGTTTAATGTTACTTTTGTGTAATGCTTCATCATAAGATAGATGGGGATACGCGATTTTTAAAGCTCTTTTTTGCACCGACTCAATATGAGACCTTACTTCCCGTCTTCCCATCGTCCCCTGCACGCATAAACTAAAAGCTGGAATTGCCTAATCCTGAAATAGAGTCGAAATATATCACACCATAATTTATGTCTTAATTGTTTTCTTTAAGTAACTCATATCTTGAGTTTACAAGATGGCATAATTATTCCAAGTATGTTTTCCGGAAATTGCAATTAGCATAAAAATTGAATTTCCGTACTCATTCCAACGAAGATACACACTGTTTACATGGTAAGATTTTTGAAAAAAATTACCAGTGAGGCGGTGTAGCTAGTGGGTGTAGCACCATAATTTTACCGACAACGTGGGTGTGGCTTCCGGTAAATACAGGCGTGACGTGTAGTCGTGAGGCGGTGTATATAAACACAATATTGAGTTTGGGAAATACTATGGCAACGTCATCGAGGCGTGCTCATCAACAATAGCATATTTACTCTGAGAAAAAAGGGACCTTATAAATTGTATTTCCTAGTACGTCGTAGCCGGTTTAAACTGCCACGTTATTGATATCTCTTTCACTGCTCATAATCACGCCAACAGTTAAAACATTCGACTAGTCGTATGGGGTGTTTTATGTGAATTCACTGACTATTGTTTCTGAAGGGTTGTTTAAAGATAAGTACTTCCAAGAGGCGAATAAAGTTTAGTGATATATACAGTAAAACCCCGTAGATTTTCCAAGCCAGCCTAAACAAGTTCTGCTCTCCAAAATACATGGCCTTTTTCGACATACTCTTTCTTTCACAACACATAGTCTTGGTCTATGCAAGAAATGGTCGGTTCATCGTCAGGTGTGTATTGTATTTGCGCTAGAGTAACCATACAATAGCTACGTTTTCATTTATAACCTGGCCAAAAAAAAATATGTGGGTTTCCGGTTTCCCGACCCTATCTAGCTTTCGGACGTCGAAATCCCGACCCTAAACTTTTTTATTGGATCATGCTTGTAATTGTTTCCACTTAGAGGAAAAAGTTTGTGGAAAATTGAAATTTGAGGAAATATTAGGGAAATTTATCTTTGGATGTGGAAGCACTGACTAAACAAAATGGCGTCCGCTTGTTCGGAAAATTAAAAAAAAAAGTTTTAAAAAAAAAGTTAAAACCGACCTACCCTAGCTAAGTTTTTATAAGAAGAAACCGGAAACCCACATTTTTTTTGGCCCCATTGTGTAATATGACTGGGTAACTAAACCAACACACTGCTATTGTTTGCTCAAGCGAAAAAAACAATACACACGTGACGATGAAGCGAAAAACATAAATAATGAGGTCTATAAACTATTATGTCTGAATCGAGTTTCCTATAAACCTATGGCACAACGGCTACTACTAAAAAGCGATACAGCGATACAACGATACAGCGATACAGGAACCGGAACCTGGTACCGGAACCTGGAACCGTGCATAAATTATGCAAATTAGAGCATTTTGCACCACAGGAGATATACATAATAATAATTTACGGGGGGGGGGCGCAATTCAATGATAGTCTAACATATAATATGCAAGGCATTTTGATTTTTAAATTAAACAAAACAAAGAATGAACATCGTTGTAGCACTATATATTACGAAGTAAAACATGTTTTGTAATTGCGCGCGCGGCGATTCTTTTTGTCTGTTTTGATACGACTGCATGTGACGCACTGAGTTTATTGATCTTTATTTAGCCGCCGCACTTGATTACGACGGAAATGCAACAGACAGAGAAGGAAACTACGGCACGCAAAGCATATTGCGCTGAATTCGCTAGCAATTGTGCGCTAAATAATTAGAGTGTAGTGTATGTAGTGTATGAAGCAATCCAACACTGAATGTGCTATATACGCTGCCGTATTCGGAATACGCGACTATTGCGAATATGCTGCATGACTAAAACTGATATCCGCTTCATTAGTCGTGTCTCTTACCCTAATATAACCGAGTCGAGTCAGATTTCAGATTTCCCCCTTTCCTGGTCTAACATTATATTATATAATCTCCAAAGGCAACTATAAGTATAACAAAATATCAAAAATAAATCTATATTGTTGTTATGCCTTCAACAGTACGTATAATGTGTACACCCTTTTGAGTTTAACTTGTTAGTTGTAACAGGCTACTCACAACTAACTGGATATAGCTACAACATTTGTCACATTTTTGTATTATCGTGGTTTAAATATAGTACTATCAAGTGCCGTTTCCGACATTATAAAAGCAAAATATGACATTGAAGAAGCTGTTAAAGCGACCAAACTTCAATGAAGTTATCTATATGTTTTCGACGCTGAATTTCAATCAGACAAATCAATTTTTCATTTATTAAATGAATATTTTACATTGACTCCTTCATATAAACTTCATTTATGTTTGTGATTGATTTTCAAGCGGATACTTTTAGCCAGCATGCAGCTGATATTTATTTTATTAGTTTATATTCGCAATATTCGCAGTGTATATAGCATATTTAATGTTGGATTGCATCATAGACTACACTCCATGCTGAATTCAGCCACGGGATTCAGCGCAATCTGCTTTGCGTGCGTGGTTTCCTCTGTCTGCTGGGAATTCGTAGTCAAGTGCGGCGGCTAAATAAACTGAGTGCGTCGTCACATGCAGTCATATCAAAACAGATAAGAAGAATCGCCGCGCAATTACGAAACATGTTTTACTATGTAGTGCTACAACGATGTTCATTCTTTGTTTTGTTTAATTTAAAAATCAAAATGCCTTGCACATAATATTTTAGACTATCATTGAATTGCGCCCCCGCCCCCCCTGTAAATTATTATTATGTATATCTCCTGTGGTGCAAAATGCTCTAATTTGCATAATTTATGCACGGTTCCAGGTTCCGGTTCCTGTATCGCTGTATCGTTGTATCGCTGTATCGCTTTTTAGTAGTAGCCATGGCACAACCGAGGCCTAGGGTGTTTTTTAGACTATCATCTAATTTACTCATCCTTTAATTTTTGTTTGCTCATACAGCACCGCGATAAACAATACTTCAGAGTGATTATGATTAAGAAAACAAACACATGCCAAATAAGCAAACAGAAAGCAATAATATCCAGGCCAAGGTATTTCCATAATGGAATATCCTGCGCATACGATCTCAAGTGGGCACCACCAAATTTGAGCACATGGTTAATCCAGAACGCTGCCTCTTCAATAGGTGGAACTCTCTCGGATTTCAAAATGGCCGAAGCCTTTTCCACGTTAGCTTTATACTTAGGATTCGTGGTCACTTCATTGATTGCGGAAACCAATTCCTGAACTGAAAATGACTTGAGGTCCAGTTTTAAGCCATAAACTTTTCGGATAATTTTTCCAGCATTATTTGGCTGATCACCAATTATTGGAAAACCAAGTATAGGTACCCCGGCAAACAATGCTTCTTGTAAACCATTTGATCCACAGTGAGAGATAAACAGTTTTGTCTTGTGATGGCGGAGCAAGTCGTACTGAGGAAGCCATTTTCGAAACATGAATTTATCAGATCGGTTATTGTGCTGTATATCTGCAGTTCGCATAATGAATTTATATTTTGTTTGTTGAAATGCTGACAATAATTTCTCCTTCACTTGTGACGGTAAATTTAAAACTGAACCAAACGAGACAATGACCACACCATTATCGGCATTTTCCATAAACGACTGGAGGTCTGGGGGAAGCGCTTTGGAGGTGAGATTCTGAAGGTGAGCGACTGTCTTTTCATTGGGCATTGTAGGGTGGTTATAATCTAGTACACTGTGTTGTCTGGTTATCCACAATTGCGCTTTGGCTTGAAGGTCTATCAGCGAAATATGCGGTTTCTCGGGGACATATTCCTCAATAAGCGACGAATTAATAAATGGATTTCGCCGATATGATAGCAATTCCACGAAGGTATTGAGCAAGCGTTGTTGGAAAGTCATTTGGTCCGTGAAAGGTAAAAACTTCATCGGAAATACAGTTGGTAGGACTGGCGTTCGCTTGCACTGAGGGGAACCCAGAGATCCCATCATAACAAAAGGAATATCCAATTTGTACGGTATTAAAGTTAACATAATAGTAAGTGGATTCGAGTCCAGTATAATTAAATCTGGCTTGAATTTTTCAATATTTTTGCGTAGGATAGTATCTTTTATTATTTTCGTTGCAGTATTGCGGACTGTCACTACTACAAGATTATCTTTCTTGTAGTACAGTCGACTTAGTTGTGACGGAGTGTGTTCGAAATAGAGTTTCAAAATCAAATCCTGCAGATAGCGATCTTCGGGGAATTCACCCAAGCCATTGTACAGCAACAACTGAACACCATGCCTCTCCATTTTTTCTTTCATCTGAGGTGGAATGGCAATGCGAACGTCATGTCCTTGACTTTGTAAAAATTTCCCGACGTTTGCAGGCCCAGAAAGATGGCTGTAATACGGCATACCAAGGATTAAAATCTTCGCAGCCGAACAACACTGCGCAACCATCAAGAATACGAATACCAGAGAAACTAGCGTGTGTTTGGTCATTCTAGCCATGGTAATGATAATCATCCTATGCATACACAGAGTGCAGTATGAAAATCGCCAAAGGTAAAAATGTCGTTGTTTTAATAAGATCAAATATCAATAGGACAGCTGGAAAGGTCAATGGTGTCAGGTACAGTCTGGTCGTGTCAACATTCCCCATATATAATTTTTTTTACGGTGTATACTGGTCTGGAAAAGTATAATTCAAGGACTTTGAATTTTAAGGCCTTGATTTTTTGTTTTTGAATTCCAGGACTCTGTATACTATACTGTTTTCGACTTTTCGTATTTTGTAAAATACTCAGTGGCCTCAGTGGTTCCCGCAATGATGTCAATCTACACGTGATGGTTATATACTAGGAGTTGCTATCGCAAGGAAAGTGCTGCCTCACACCCAAGGGATCAACATGCACAATTTGCTGAATAAGGGGTTGTTTATATGATCCCGCTTTGCCAGGACGAGATATGAGGCGGGATGATTTTCTGTGGCCAAATTTTCCACTATTTACATGGCTGGTGCAAACATCACACGAGCCCAAATTTATTGATTTTTAAATTTTGCTTCACATAACGTAAAATAATAGAAAATGCACAACACAATACGGTAGGGTACGGTACAACCTCGTTCCCAGGCTCTTGCCTCTTGTGGAGGAAAGACCCTGGCAGGAGCTGGTCACTTGAACTGCTAAAATCTAGCAGATTTTTAATTGATGATGATGAATATTTGATATTTATACTTTATTTCGTAACTTGCATTTCGTTTTGTAAGTTTGATTTTAAAGGAATCCAATATAGTTAATTAGAAATCTGTAGGAGATCACATGACCAGCTCCCAAGGGTCTTCTCCTCCATAAGATAACGTGACCAGCTCCTACCAGGGTCTTCCCTCCACAAGAGGTAAGAGACTGGGCGGCGAAGTTGAGCACAGCACACGAGTAAAGTAAAGCAAACCTGCCAGCCATGTTTTTGTCTGAACTACTGGAAAAAGATTAACATATAAACTTCTTTGCGTATTTCAGATAGAAACCACAATACTACCTTCACTGGACCCCCACGTTTACAGTGAATTAGCACAAAGTAAGGTCCACATACACTGTCCTAAAGGCCCTGTCACACTATTGCGTATCGTACTAGCGTATGCCAGCGTATGAAAAATATCACTCATACGCCGGGAAAACGCTGACATACTCTAGGGGTACGTCAGGCATAGGTTGTATACGGTTCAAGCATGGTCGTATATGGTGACATACGCTGGCATATGGCGAGGCAGAAACTTTTTTTAAGCCATGCTCAAAAATTTTGTGTGTATTCCGACGTATGGTTTATATGATAAGCATACTCTAGCCACGCTGAATGCGCTAGAGGTACACCAGATGTACGGTATGCATACGCTAGCAGCCTAGCATTTCAAAGGACTCTTGCGCGTATAAAAATTATTTCATTAATTTTCATACGCTTCTCATACGTTTCTCTCATACGCAATAGTGTGACAGGGCCTTTAATTAATGAAATAATCTTACAAACAATGGACACAAATGGGTAACCCACGGCGCCACCCACTATTGTAAAATGACTGACAAAACCTCTGCAAGCGACTTCATTCAGTACAGTCACGAGTAACTTCAATATATAGAGGCACTTAATTACGCATACGAAATGAGCTAATTCATCCAAAAGCCAATATTGACAAGCACAAGCAAACAATCGCTTCGGTTATCAAGTATTGCAATGCTTTTCTCATAAGAAAGAGCTTAGCTAATGCCCAGACAATGGAATTTAATCTTGATTCTATAATCGAAGCAAAATATGGCATTGTGAAAGTAAGGACTCTATTTTGGCGCCAAAATTAGCGCTGCCTTCCCGCTGCGCAGAACGGATTAAGGAAGTTAACGGCGCGGAAAATTTGTCGCGACAGTCGAGTGTGTGTAAATGAACGCCCGCATGCTGGGTTAAGGTTTTCGTTATTCAATATTTCCCCGCCCCACGCAGGCAGGCGGGTGTCTCGCAGGTGGCAAACACAATATGCAGCTTATTAGACTTAATACAACCTCGTAATTTTCGACGGCAAACGGCAATTCACCACTTTGGCGGTTTGACTGCGCGAGCCTTGTTTATTTTAGAGAGATTTCGATGTACGACGCGGTCGGCTCAACCACGCGGTCTGAATTTCAGCTCAAGAATTTCAGCTAAGCAATTTGATTACTGTGATAAATTTTGGCGCTTTTTCAAATAGCCTTGCAAACTGCTAAATTCGGCTAAAGCGATGCAACGTTTGCTGTAATTTCGACTTTAAGTAACACTTCTTGCCGGGTCGAGACGTGATAATGCTTGTTCAACGTTGTGTTGAGAATGACAACGCCGTTGACAATACCCCTGGGACCACGAATTATTCGCAATTTTTGTCTTGCATTGCGTCGTATATCGTAAACTCTCTATTATATCGGTAGAATACGCCAAAGTACATGGCCTTTATCGACATATACTCTTTGTTTCACAACATCAAGGATATACTACGAAAATATTACAAAAACTTAGTTGCAGACCTGGAAAAAAATGGGATCTCGGGATCCTGAGGAGCATTTGCCTTAGCAACAAGATTGAGGAACATTTTGAATTTCTAGTCACGCGCACTTTAAGGGAGAATTTTAAGGAATCATATTTAGTTATCTGCCACTTGAGTCTATTTTGAGATTGCGTGAAGTGTTTTCCATAGAATTTCAAGATTGCTTTGTTCCCTCAGCAATTTTACAACCAATATAATTGAGGAACATTTGAAAAAGGCAACTTGAGGATCCGAGGAACATTGAACACTTGCCAGCGAAGAAATACTGCGCTGCGTTTTGCGGAGTTATTCATTGCGTTAGGGCCGATTTTACACCACACAACTTTTGCCTAAATTAACTATCGCATATCCTGCCCATAACTTGAGTTGTACTGTATAAAGCAAGCACACAACTCGACTACGTCGACATGTAAACAAAGTGTAGTTTAAAATTTGCGACTACTTTTTAGATAACATACACGGCTGACAATTGTTGTAAAATATAAAATAGTCTAGGCTAAGTATGTAATTAGGTAAGCGTATAGTACTTGATATAAAACGCATGTTGTGCCATGAACAAGCTTAGTATGACAGTTTTCCCGTTCTTGTGCAAGGATATACAGCTAATTCAAAAAAGGTTGTCCTTAACTGAGACATAATCTTAAAACATTGAGCGTGGAGGTATAATGAGTATTGCTTATTTGTAGCCTTAGATTGGGCATTGCCTATAGCGGAACCAAATAGCTGAGCCCTACATCGAAAGTGTTCATTATATATGCCCTAGCATTGTTGGCAAAATCTTAATCTCTTTGTCGGAAATTGTGTAGTTGCAAATCGGTAGCAAAAGTTGATAATTATACTAATACAGTACCTAATATAGGAATTATACTAATGCGTTAGGGTTTCATCTACTTTGATCAATTTTTGTATGTAATTGGCTTTTGAAAGTTCGGGGGAGTTCAAAAGCGTATTCTATTGTATACGGTATCGTGAAATTTATCATGTGCGATTTGCCGTTTGTTGCCGACCAGCTGAAGCTATTGAATTGGAAGAACAATTAACCTGATCGAATAAAACAAATTCAACTTCCCAAGAATACGGAAAATAGCGTTGTCATTAAAGAGAAGTTTGCATATTCATGCATGCACTTCGATCGTATATCCTTTTCACTACACCGCGCCCATGCACTCATCGAAAAAATGACACGTTTTCTTCGTCCGAAAGTCAATCTACACGATACAATTATATAGTCGTACACGATTGTCATTCTGGCGTATGAAAATTGCTGCCGATGCCACAATTCTTCTTCGTTTAGTTTTATGGCGAAATTTGAAATGCAACCTTCTTGATGTCTCGATCTTTCTTAACGGCCAGTTTATAATAGTTTATACCTGTAAACCACATATAAATCATGAGTATTCTCTAGTTATAATCACCCCGCGTATTTTCAGTTCTAAAATATTGTATTTCGGCTGATGAGAAAGATCGTGACTCAATCTTTACGACCGTTACGACTATATGGAAACCAGGCCTTAGGCGCGTTTATTCGATTACAAACGCCAGAATAAGAATTGTACATGTACGACTAATCATACATATGGACAGGCAGAAATATCTTTACTATCAAAACCTATCAGACACTATAGTTCGCTAGTTTTTCCTTTTGCCCTACAAAGAGCATATAGAAAATATAGCAAGTTACAAAGTCCATTTAAATTTCCTCTATACGCCTTTCCTCTCAGCGAAAAAAACCGAGACGTTTTCCGGACAAATCGCTTTTTAACAGCGCATAGGAATCAGCTTTTCCTCGTTGGCCTGTACTCAAGAACAATTTTTCCTTATTAAAATAACCGACAGACGTGAGTGGCCTTCATGCAGACAAGGAAGTTTGACAAGGAATGTCGGCCCTTTTTGCCATAGACCGACATGCATGCAACTTGCCAAAAAGTGAAATAATAACGGTACACTGTCTGTGCCAGTGAGTGAGTGATTGATAGATAGATAGATAGGACAGGTTTAATCAAATCGTAATTTACAGTTGGTAATACTGAATTGCTTACGAGTATTTACAATTGAATTATTTCATGCAAAGAACTAACTATATTTACAATAAAACTATAGGCTATAATTGACACGAAATAAAGTTAAGAATTTATACACTTATACCATTAGATATAATGAAGGAGTTCCTAAAACGTTGTTCGAAACTTAGGGACTAGAAATTTATGACATTTCCTTAAGGGATATGTACACCCGTTTTCCTCTGGGATCATTTGATGTAGTTTATGCTTGGTATCCAAGTGTGCTTGAAGGAAAAGTTTTTTACATGCTGCTTCTCTTCTGTTTCGTAAGGTTTCTAGATTGGCTAATTCGAGCGCCTCTTCATAAGAGCTTTCAGGAAATATCCTTCTTAAACATCGTCTTTGGATCCTTTCGATATCTGAACTCAGGTAGTGTTGGTAGTACCAATAGTCTAGAGTTACGAAGGTCCTTCGCTCGAAGCGTCGAAATTCTCCTTATATTTTTCAGGTAGTTGCATCCCCACCAACGAAAGCTTGTTTAAATAATAAAATCTGTTCCGTCAAATCAAATCAAGATTTTTAATCAAACCTGCGAACACGGTCGAAGGAGACGCCATATTGTGTTGGTCGTGTTTCCACATTTCGTATTCATATTTCACAGCATGACGTGTGAATATGATTTTTTCATATTGAACGCTATGACGTCACTCCGTTCAATATTATGTCAGAACTCCATATTTGGGTCGGTTATTGAGTTGATATGACGATTTCACAGTTGGCTGTTAGCCAATCAGAAACCACGTATCTTTTAAATAAATCTCCTATAAACTTGTTTCATATCCAGAGACATCTCTCTACATAACAATGCGAAGTTAACTTACCGAGATAATAGCTTGCAGACAATTTTATAAGTTGTTTGATAAGAGTTCTTCAGGATTCGTGTGATCATCATTGTTAATCGTCTTCCCCACATCACAACAACAACAACAGACTTCTTTTAGTGTCGTAAATAGGACGACAATACTATCTGAAAAATAAATGAAATGATTGAAAACAGAGTGGTAGACTGACAAGTCAAGGGACTTGGACTTGAGTCGCAATTTTTGTGATTTTTAACTTAACTTGCTAATCAGATTAATAACTTGTGACTTGACTTGGATTCGAACAAAATGACATGGCTGGACTTGCAAGAATTAAATGACTTGTCACCAACGCAAGTTTTGCACAAGTGAATATAACAAACCCTACACGTTGATTGGTCAAATTTGACGTATTAAGCTGTTATATACACCTACAGGTGAATATAACAAAACCGAAATTTGCAAAATGGCGGCTAGCCATTTTGTGGAAGTTACTGATAAAGAAATTAGCAAATTTAAAAACAAATTCAGTCCCAAAAAACACGACGAAAGACTTGTGTGAAAATATTAAAACAAGGTGAATATTCCCCGATAATCACCTCGCCTTCGGCGAATAATTGTTAATTAACTCTTGTACAGCGACTACAGTGGAACCAGATTGGCATATTGCAGTATGACCAGTTCATGGTAAAAATAACTGTACAGGAGAATGACTTGCATCTTGATTTGGTCACTGTCAAAATGACTCACAATGCAATGCAATGCAATGCAATACAATGCAATACAATACAATGCAATGCAATCAGAGGCCGCGGAAGCATTTCGAAAGTGGAGGGGCATTGACCGAAAGGGGCACTTTTGTATATGACCAGAATCAAACGATTTTATGACGTTCACGAGCCGAACGAAAATTTTTGAAAATATGGAGTCTCTCTAACGTCGGAAATGGCCTTTACAGAGTCTTTACTACTGCGAAAAGGGCATTTTCTTTCCAGAAAAAGAGGGCGTTTATTCAAGAAATACTTTTTCCGTTCTTTAAATGGGGCATTTTAGCCCAGAAAAAAGGGCACTTTTTTCACTTTTAAGAAAAGTGGGGGGGCACATGCCCCCATTGCCCCCCCGGTTCCGCGGCCCCTGAATGCAATGCAATGCAATGCAATGCAATGCAATGCAACACAATACTCTATTGACAACTCCCCAACAGGGGCTTTTCAGTGTTTTAATTTTACAATATTAAATAGTTGTTGTATTAATTGTAAGTCACAAGTCATTCTGTATACAGTTCTTTTTACAACTCGAACCAAATGACTATTGGCTTGGCATGATTTGCAAGAAATTACTTATGACTTGGCTTATTATTAACTTGCAAGAAATGACTTGCAACTTGGCATGATTTGCAAGAAATGACTTGTAATTTGGCATGATTTGCAAGAAATGACTTGTAACTTGGCATGACTTGCAACAAATGACTTATGACATGACTTGAACCAAATTATTTGTGACGTGGCATGACTTGTACATTGACTTAGACGTGCAAAAAAAGACCTGTTACCAACTCTGTGATAAAATATGTCGAGTAGAAAATGAGAATGTAGTGTAGAGCACTGATGAATAACAGATGCAACTCAGTTGAGAATGACAAAACTCAGCGAATATTACTGGATAGAAAACTACGGACGTTGTGGCGCGTGGAAAAAAACATTCAGAGATGAAAGCAAAACATTTTTTTTCTTTAATTTAATATTCATTGTTGTAGAGCTAGTGCTCAAACTAAACGTGATTGGCTGATTTGTGGTCACGTGAATTTAAATAAATGCAGCACATCCCGCCGTGTGAAACACAACAAGTGTGAAATGCAACAAGTGAAAGATTCGGTTGCACACTCGGACCAGCTATACGTACATATATAAATGCTCAAAATACACGCAACCAAAAGTTTAGAGAGGAATACAGTATCTTAACAGAGACAAAAAACAGGAAATGCTGCTGAAACTCTTTTTAATAACAGGTTATTTTATTGCTAAATTCATTTACATTAACGTTTGTAACGTCACCGGAAAACCGATTTTAAGGTATCAGAATGTTAATAACATGTAATTGGTCTTTCTCCCTTCCTCTCACATGGGGTTTTCCTCGACAATGACGTCGCGTTTTACCTCTGCTCACACTAAGCCGTAATAGTTTGTTTAGAAGTTAAATTAGCACTCATGTAAACCCAATAGAGCAAAGAGATTTCATAAAAAAGCATTCGAATTTACTGTTTTCGGAGACTGTTTTCAGATGTTTAGGTTTCCAAGTGATACAAAAACGGCGTTCGTGTTCATACAAAGCCGCCAAGCCCTCCGTTTTCGTCTCACTCCGTTTAGAAACCGTGCTCAAATTGTCGCCGCAAAAGCGACGTTTTTGAGCATGCATGATTTCTAAACGGAGCGAGATGAAAATGGAACGCGTGGCGACTTCGTGTGAACAGTGGTAAAATCTTACAACTTGTCAACATAATATGTGCTTGTAACAAGCTAGCAAGCTTGTCAACAAGTTGTAACAATGCTGTTAGTTTATCAAATTGCTACAAGGTTGTCACTCACAACTTGTCAACAAGATGTGTTCGCAACAGTCTTGTAGCAAGCTTGTCAACAAGTTGTAACAATGCTGTTGGTTTATCAAGTTGCTACAAGGTTGTCACTCACAACTTGTTGACAACATTGACGAATTGCAGGACGATAACAAGTTGTTGGAACCGAACAACTTGTAACAAGTCTGTTGAGCTCAACAATCTTGTAGCAAGTTGTCAACAAGTGTGAACAGTGGTAGTAGTACTTTTTAACTTCCTGAATAAAAATTGTTTGAATGAATGGTACCGTCTTTATCTTGCTCTATTTTAGCATGTTTTATTATTTTTATTATTATTTTATATTTTATTATTTTGTAAGATGCCCACTCGCCTTTTACGTAACTCCACTCAATTTTGTGTTTCCGAAGCAGCTCTTAGTGCCGCCCACGGCCATCCGGTTATGAAGAGATTTTGGCCATTGCATGTAAATATCAAACTCAGATACTTTATATTCAATAAACCGTGTCATCTTTGATGTTCGGATTACATATCAAGGAGAACCAAATGTCATCAATCTGTTCGGAAAGGTAAGAAAAAAATATTTACATCATTTGCGATGGGTTGAATTTCTCGCAATTGCTCCCGGCCTGGTTAGGTCTATAAGACTATATCGCCGGTATTCTAAAGGCTCACTCACACTCGATGAGTGGAGGTTCAATCTGAGCTTCCCTTGAGTGTCAATGCTGTTTTTGAATAGCTGGAGAGCGAGTAGTCACATAGTAAGGTACGACACTAGCCCTCCAGCTATTCAAAAACAGCACTGACACTCAAGGGAAGCTCACATTGAATCTCCACTCATTGAGTGTGAGTGAGCTTTTAGAATACGGGCGTATGTGTATAAAATTCACTCTCAAAATTTCCATCAACAAAACTATTTCATAATTGCTATGTCCAAAATTTTGGATCTAGTAAAATAAGTAATCTAGTGAGGTTCTCCATAAATCTCTTCAACAATTAGTTATATATCGGAGTGAGATGGTCAAAGCTCTGACATTTACCCATACACCTTACATTGGCTTCACCTTAGTATTTATACATGGACTTGTGGTTAGAGCTCGACAACTGTCTCTCTGTAGCTCAGTTGGTTAGAGCTCGACAACTGTCTCTCTATAGCTCAGTTGGTTAGAGCTCGACAACTGTCTCTCTATAGCTCAGTTGGTTAGAGCTCGACAACTGTCT
>CACRXK020008086.1:0-17551 GCA_902702795.2 Paramuricea clavata
GGGGAGGTTGTGTCTTAATTTGTTTGAAAATGCAAATTGAATCTAGATGCTTGATAATATTTTGAAGTTCTCCCTGAGATTCCTACAGTCTAAGGGACTCTGCCTAGGATCCTGCAACCCTTACTAAAAGCTATATTCCTGGCACTTGCCGGTTACTTGGCCGGTTACTTGTTAGGTGCTGTTTCCCCCAAACACTGCTATCTGTATGATTACACACCATGCCTTGGTTGATGCTCACACCCGACATCAATACCGGCACCTAATTAGATCCCTCCCATATCCAAATCCATCCCTGTATGTGCATCATTTTGAAATTGGGAAGCTCTTGAAGCTTCAAACCAATATTTTAATGGGCAATGTTGGTGATAGTGAGATTAGTTCAGTTATAAATTATCTATATTGTTTCAGAATGATCACCTAGTACCAGAAGCCATCAATCACACTAAATGGCATTACATGTATCAGGGTTGCCCCTGCCAAGGTGAGGGGAGAGGCACAGGGGGTGACCGGCAAATTATTGTGATGCTGAAAATAAAGGGGATTCACATGTTTAGGAAGGGAATAAATTTAGCTGGGCTCTCTCAAGTTCGGCCCCTTAAATTTGTGATGCTTTTCCTGACATTGTTCATATGCCTTTAAATTATACCATTCTCATGACCATGGCTCAGCACAAGGTGTTCATTTTAAATGTACCAGTCTAATTAGCAGTTATGGGACCAAATTACTGTTCTGATCATTCTATCATTTATTTTCAAAACAACAAAGGGTCATTGCATAGAATACATTAATGTATAAATTGATAAATTATCTCACTTTCATTGAGAGGTCAATGTACTAATTGAGTTGATCACAATATACTGCACTGCCACTGTTACTGAAGCTTGTCAATCCTGCTCATGCAATCAGATACAGGTACCAAGTCCATAACTGCACTTCTCCCTGTCTATCCTTAATATCTTGGAACAGCAGTTTGGATACATACAGTAGTCCTAGACACTCTCCTGAATGTACTGTAATTTGGGATTCAATGCAAAATCTGTGGAGTTATATTGGTCAATGTAGTGTAGAAATCCAGACTTCAAATACAGTAGAATAATCTATTTTCTGCAAATAGTTTCAATAATTGTTTATTTTTACTATTAACTGCTCAGCAACAATGAAAACTATTACCTAACACCCTTGAATACTTTGATAATCTTACAGTATTTAAAAATTCAAACTGCATTATTTTGTCAAATGTTGGATATAAATGCATCCATAAATATTATACTGACTAGCTCCAGAGAAGGCCTTCATATACAGTAACTCAAAGTTGCCCTGGAATTAATCCTGGATTATTAAAATTATTTAACCGGAATTTATGTGATGGTGGTGCTGCTGGAAGGCATTTGACCTGGAACATTGTTATATTGATTGGTGTTAACTGGTAACGGGAAGTGATAAGTTACAGGAAGTGATATCATTGGCAATGAATATAATAGTTTGCTTGAAGTATTCTTATCTATTTTGCATAAGAAACACAACCCTGATCAACTTTTCATGTCATTTGCACCATATTTTACACAGAAAAAAGGTCTGTGGTTTTGCTTTCAATTATTCTATCAGTATGTTGTGTACATGTAAGTAGTGTACACTTGTATGTAAAATTGTAAATTATAGCTATAACTTTGCTACTCTATAATCCTCACTCAAATAGGATCAAATGCTAGTCAAGTTTCGATATGATAAAACTCCGAGTAAAAATGTTTTCAATTTATTTTAAAACTCACATGATTATGTTGTTCTCACTCTATAAGGCCGATTTTTTACGTTTTTTCCCCGAAAATCCAGCAAATTACGTTTCAATTTTGATGTGCGAACTTCGAAGAAAGCTCCCTCAGAACGCAGGAAATCGCATTTCCGAGGTCCTAGATCCCCGGACACCCCTACAAATGCGAGGTTTAGTGCATCAGTCAACAAAACCACTGGATCCGCGCCTGCTTTCGAACACGCTGAGTTCAAATCCGAAAGTTCCCACTCCCTAGGCACGCAGTTTTCTCACAAACTATTTTATCTTCAGTAATTTAACAGAAAATTTTTTCATTGTTCAACGACACGAATCGATGACGATACACGATTTTGTCACTCAAAAGGACCAATTTCTATTAACCATTCTTCCTTTTAAGAAAAGACCGGTTTTGCTCGAATCATTTTGAGTTATGCAATCTTATGCGTGTTGGACGTAAACAACATATCTTCTCTATAACTTTGAGAAGGTAAAGATAATTCACTCTAATATCCTTAGTTCTTATAAAATTACAAGGACGTTAATATTAAGTCTTTGTGCCATGTCTCTGGGCTGAGAAATAATTGCTTACATGCGATCAAAATGTTTTATACAACGATGTAAAACGGTAATCTATTTGTAACGGATTAGCATTTAAATTTCGAACACAGTTTCTGAGATGTAACTTATAACTTATAATTGCATTTGAACCATAACATCAGTTGGTGTCATACTGTGCGATAAGCAAATATTATTGGAGAGAGGGCTTCCATATACGTTGAAATCACCAAATAAACATCTCATGCACGCATTTTTCCACTTCGTCGTAAGTTTACAGAGCATATTGTATACTTTGGGACTGATCTTTGTCTTTGATGCTGCAGTAATCAAACAATCTTTATAGTTATATATTTTCCTTTACTTACTGACTAAATGCAAACTCAATGTTTTTCCTTCGCGCCCTAATTACCTGTCTCCCTTTTCCCGCGTATTATAATTTATTCTATAAATTATGTATAACTGTCAATCACTACATTGTTCTCTTCTTTTTTTTTTAACAAAACTCAACGGAATAACTATGATTTGTTCGTTATTGTTCATATCATACTAAAGTTCTATGAAATAAGTCCCGATGGTATTGAGTGACCAAATCTATTTACAGGTCTTTGATTTCTCGTTGATCTTCTTGCTATCGGGTGACTTTCTTCTATAAAGTCCTGCATATCATCTCCGACCCTGTTGTCCTGTACATCTTCCACGGTAGTTGACTTCTCTTCATCACTACTTTGTTCGTCTACAGGTTTAACTACTTTGAAATGAGTTACATTACGCGTGATGGTGCGTCTGCCATTTCGTGCCATAGCTGTTGCGCCTTTCCTCTCCACGATCGTAAATCGCTCGGGATTGAATCTTGGAGATAACTTGTTGTTTGGTTTCTGTTTACAAATAACAATGTCCCCTTTCTTGATCTTGGATGTCTTGGTGTTTTTCTTGGCATCGTAGTACTGCTTATTACTAATCTTCTTCTTGTCAATGTTTTCCTTGGCCTTTTGGTGCTTGTTTACGACATTTTGTGTTGACAGCTCGGGTAGACTTCCTTGCACCTTTCGATTAAATAGTAGTTCACATGGAGGTATCTTTGTAGTGGCATGCGGTGTTGAGCGGTAATTTAATAGAAATCTTTGAAGTTCTTGTCTCCAATTCTTTCCCTCTAACATGGAAGTTTTTATCACTTTTCCTAACGGTTTCATCACACTTTCGGCATTTCCATTGCCTTGGGGCCACAACGGAGTGCTTGTTTTCCACTCAATTCCTAAGGCAGCCATGTATCTTTTAAAATCATTCCCATTAAAAGGTGGTCCATTATCAGTTTTAATCTTTTTCGGGATACCATGAGTTGCAAATATGCAGTCTAACTTCGGGATGCAGGCTTTCGCTGAAGTTGACGTAACAATTTCTACTTCTGGAAACTTAGAGTATGTGTCAGTCACGACAAGTAAGTATTGTCCACTGTGTGGTATAGGACCATAAAAATCGATTGCTAAGCTTTGCCATGGCTCCGTCGCTGTAGGAGTGATTCTCATAGGTTCAGGAGGATTACTTGGACCAACAGCTTGACAGGCAACACAGTTTTCAACGAGGATCTTTACTTTACTATCCATTCCAGGATACCATATTTTTTCTCTCAATAACGCCTTAGTCTTTTCTATTCCTTGGTGTCCGACATGTCCGAGTTGCGTCGCACGGTCTTGTAGCGCTTTTGGTATAACAATTCTGCTACCCTTGAGAAGAAGGTCTCCTGCTTTCGTTGCTGTTAGTTCTTCCGCGCACATTTGATAAGCTTTCAGTTCCACATCTTTCTCCTCCCATTTTCCCGATTTCAAGCATTCTAAAACTTTCTTTAGAATGGTGTCCGACAAGGTGGCTTCCTTGATTTCTTGAAGTGTCATTGACTTCGGTACAGCATTGTTAATGATATAGTTCACATAATTATCTGCAATCTTTTCTTCGATTGTAGTTTTTCGTTGAGCGGTGGTAGGATGACGGCTCAGGTAATCGGCTTCATTAACTGTTCCTTTCTTGTAAATCACACGGAAGTTATACGGTTGCAGTCGTAGCATCCAGCGTTCAATACGAGCTGGGGGTTTTGATCTTGGATTATTGAAGATTGCTTCCAGAGCTTTGTGGTCAGTATAAACATCGAATTTAGTACCCAGGAGAAACAGTCGGAAATGTTCTATCCCCCACACTAGGCTCAACCCTTCGATGTCAGTCTGTGAATATCAACTTTCGACTGGAGACAGGGCTCTGCTGGCGTAGGAGATAATGCGATACGACTCTCCTGACTTCTCACGTTGGGCTAAAATAGCACAAATTCCGAGAGGGGATCCATCAACAATAAGCAAGCTTCTCTTCTCGGTATCAAAATATGCCATGGTAGGGGCATGTGTCAGTTTCTTTTTAATCTGCTCAAAGGCTCTTTGGTGGGTGTGGTTCCAAGTGAAAGCAACACTTTCCTTTGTGAGATCCCGCAATGGTGTAGTAATTACGGCTTACTCTGGAACATACTCACGACACGTGTTCGCCAAACCCAAGAAACTACGTACTTCACTGGCATTCTTTGGAGCGCTGACTCTGACTAAGTTGTCAATTCTTGCTGGATCTGATCTTGTTCCATTTGCCGTAAAAATTAAACCGTAGAAATTAATCTCTTTGCGCAGGAAACTACACTTCTCGGGTTTCGCTTTTAAGTTGAGTTGAGCTAGTCGTTTCAAACAGTTCTCTAATGATTCGTCATGTTGCTTTCGCGTTTTCCCGTGAACAATGATGTCATCTGCAATATTCTTTACTCCACGAATGTCACTAAGATTTTGTTGCAAAATGTTCTGAAAAAGTTCTGGCGCACTGTTCGTTCCGTAGTTCAGTCGTTTGTAGCGAAATAGGCCTTCGTGCGTCGAGAATGTAGTTATGTACCGACTTTCTTCTTTCAATTCCAGTTGATGGTACGCCTGTTTGAGATCAATTTTAAAAAATATTTTGATCCATTCATTTCCGCACGGAAATCAGAAAGCGTTGGCATAATGTGTCTTTCTCGCTTAATCGCTTGGTTGGCTGCTCTCATGTCAACACAGATTCGTGTTCCACCGTCTTTCTTTGGGGTACACACAATTGGCGAAATCCACGGGGTAGGTTGGTCACAGACTTTTTCGATCATATCTTCCACAACCAATTTCTGCAACGCCTTTGATACGTCATTGCGTATATGGTATGGTATACGACGCTGCGGTTGAACCACTGGTTTAATATTTTCATTAATATGTAACCCGACTTGTTGAGTGTTCAATTTCCCTTCACCAACGAAAACAGTTGCGTATTTATCAATAATCTTCTGGATCTCTTGGTCTTCGCATTTTGGCGTCGATGCATGAGGCATTGGCTGCTGTTTATCCGTGTTCTCCGTGTTTCCGGGCAGTATGGGCTGAGTTTCCGGTTTAGAAAGTTCCGGTTTCGGCGGCGTTTCAAGTTCCGTGACCTTGTTTACTAATTGAATTAATGCCAAATCTTGAGCGGTTTTCGCACTAAGGACGGGCAATAGGACAGGTGTAGTGTTGTTAAATAGAAAGTTAGAAATGGTATTATACTTACTCATGCATTATAATTATGTTTAAAAGATCAGAATATTCATAACTTCTTATTTTGTTTCATAAATAGTTCTTTAATATTCGAAACAAATTCCATATCTGCTTCGTCTGCCATCGCCATGTTTACTCGTCCCAATCTACATGCTGCACGGCATTGCCGCCCCTCCTGGCAAAATAATAAGCAAGCGAGAAAAGTTAAGGAGAAATAAGAGGGTAGGAACATCGTTGTTATAAGCTGGATGCAGTGACACTTCCATATATGGCACAAACATATCCATAACTTCCATATATGGCACAAACGTATCCTCGACGCGTTTTATAACGTTTTATTTGGCGTAGGGATGACGTAATGCTGCTTCCCGCCTATGACGATTTGAATTAGTCATGTGATACAAGATTGCGAAAGCCGATTCGCCCAGAACAATGACACACCCACGAAACGCCCACAATGTTCCTACCCTCTTATTTCTCCTTAACTTTTCTCGCTTGCTTATTATTTTGCCAGGAGGGGCGGCAATGCCATGCAGCATGTAGATTGGGACGAGTAAACATGGCGATGGCAGACGAAGCAGATATGGAATTTGTTTCGAATATTAAAGAACTATTTATGAAACAAAATAAGAAGTTATGAATATTCTGATCTTTTAAACATAATTATAATACATGAGTAAGTACAATACCATTTCTAACTTTCTATTTAACAACACTACACCTGTCCTATTGCCCGTGCACTAAGTAGATTTCCAGAGCAGCCTTCGACAACGTGAATAACAGAAACAGTATAACGTTTGTTCGATTCTACCGTTGCCTGAAATTCACCTTTAAGAGGTAGTGGTTTGGTTGAACTATAAGCGAATATCTTGGTCGTACTTTTGCATAATTTGACGCTGGATTTGAGGCGATCATAGGTTTTGGAGTCGATAACGTCAACTGTCGCTCCCGTGTCAACAATGAAATTGATTTCAACAGAATTAACTCGTATTTTTGCTGTCGTCTTTGGGTCGCTTTTGTTTTCCACAGTATAAACATAATCTTCCTCAGAACTAGTCTCCGTCGACGAATCGAGATGTTTGTTGACAGCCCGTACACGATTTCTTCGCTTGTTTCTCGTGGATTCGGATTTAAACGGCTCTTTTGGTTGTTCTCGTTGTCGAGGCGATTCTTGTGCTATTTGTGGCTTGGAAAAACGACGCGATTCTTTCTTTCGACACACTCTAGAGAAATGACCAAGTATGCCACACGAGTTACAAGTTGAATTTGCGGCCGGACAAGGACGATCCAAATGAGGGTAAGCAAATCCACAGTTATAGCACTTAGATTGAGCAGGTTTCCTCTCAACTTGATTAAGTTGTACATCCTTAAATTTTTCTTCCATGCCACTGGCTTGTGCACTGCAAGTTTCTGATTTTCGACCATCGATCAACATATCTTTGAGTGAATAATTGCTTTCTTTTAAAGCTTTCTTACGCAGTCTCGAGGATGTACCGTTGCACACAATTTGCATTTTGATTTCGAATTCAACATCCACGAACTCACAATGTTTTGCTAATCGTCTCAAGCGTGTGTGAAATTCGTCGATGGTTTCATTATCTTGTTGAGATGCTTGTCTAAACATATATGTTTGATAGATTCGATTTTTTTCTGGTTCAAAATATGCAGTGAGGGCATTGACAGCAGCTTCGTAATTTTTCTCGTCTTCTGTGTCAGGCAATGTTTTGAATATCTCGTGAACTTCAGGTCCGGCTTGATACAATAATAGTGCTCTTTTACGTGCATTGTCCTTCACATTTGAAGCGACTAAATATGTGTTAAAACGTTGAATCCACTGTGTCCATCGAGCGCTTGTATTCGTTGGATCAGCTTTCGGTTCGAACAAAGGCATTGGCTGTAAGCCATTCATTGCCATAATTTATCCTCGTCGCCAATGTAGTAATCAAACAATCTTTATAGTTATATATTTTCCTTTACTTACTTACTAAATACAAACTCAATGTTTCTCCTTCGCGCCCTAATTACAATTGTGTTCCTATTTTTCCGCGTATTATAATTTATTCTATAAATTATGTATAACTGTCAATCACTACAATCGCTTTCAAAAAAAATCCGTTGGGCAGAACACGAATATATCGAAATTCAACCCCCACCCCCCCGTCTAGGTACGGCCCTGCGAGTGACGCCGCTAAGCTCAGCTGATAGCTCCAGTGTGCGCCGGCTCCTGATGGTGTAATCTATACGTATAGTTAAATAAGTCCATTTTCAGGGTGTCTCAAAAACGTGATCCTTAAGAAATCACTCTTTTGCAACCTGGGTATACGACGTTGACCCTTTTATTGTAAAAAGCGCGTTGTTATACACCTGGGAATTTAATTAAATATATTCTTGTTCTGTAGTCAGTTGAACCATTTTTAATTGATTTCACGGGACTAATTTCTAAGTCGTTTTAACTTTCAATTAGAATTTCCATGTACAATTTATGCAGTTTTAATACGCTCGTACGACTACATTGCATTCTAAATTCCCAGAGGTAAGCAATGAAGTTTGGGTGTTTACAACAAAAGGGTGATTTCTTTAAAGGTCACTTTTTTTATACACCCTGTACATCATGACCATTAATAAGACATAACTTAGATTTATTAACTAAGACCCCCTAAGGTCTTTTGATGAGGGAACCACAGCGAGTGGGAGGTCATTGGTCCAGCATACTGCTTCGTTTTCTGGATATTCTTAATAATTCGCATTTGTTCTTGTTAAATGAAAGTCCACAATCTTGAGACCATATGGACACTGAATGTAAATCTTGTTGAAGGGCAGCACAATCGTCTGAGTTACGAACCACACAAAACCACAGTTTTGTTTACTCTAAACGTTTAATAAATTCCAAACTCTTATATATTTAAAATACAAATACCGAGAATACCTGAAAGTTTTCAGTTTGTTTTGCGAGATTTCGTTTGGAACCTCTGGTTTCGAACTAAATGAATTTAATCAACACGAATGACGTGGACGTCGTGAATTTAACACAATGAAAGCTCTCCCGCAGTTTCTGTTCAGCGGAGGAAATTCCTGTGTGGAAGCTGGCCTTTAGCTTTACATGCATGTTCAATCTGTCTCTTAGTTTACTTGACACGCCCAGTTTCAGGAAATAGAGCCACGTTTACTCAAACTCTCTGAAGCGGTGACTATTTTGAATTTCGAGTTTAACTATTCCATTTAATTTTTTGCTTGCCTGAATCTTTTAGCGAGTTTGAGTTCGCGATGTTCTATTTGTTATCATGATTACTATTTTGGAGGTGGGTGCCCTGCATGGGACCTTTTATAAGAGTCCCGTTCGTACCTTACCTTTTTTATCTACATTTGATATCTAGGTTATTTTAACTTAATGTAATATTTGTACTGTTATATTCTTTTGTTTGTTAAAAATTGTGAATATCGATCCAAATAAAATTTGTTAAATTAAAGAAAATCCCGCTGATTTACGTAGACTTTTAATTCTGTCCATTTTTTCACAACTACTCGCCTTCGACTCGAGACAAAATGTGCACTCATATATAATATTACTCACGTATATTTCTATTTGTGTTTGTAGGTAATATCAGCCCATATATCACATCATACCTTAGATTTCGATCGTCCAGTTCGACTTTGAGATACTCTGACAGTATGTGGATTATGAGTTGTATACAAGTTTCAATGCATATAGCGCTGATGTGTGGAGGACTGATTGAACTTAAGTTAGGGGCAAGAATAACTAGTTTACTTGGTGGAATTTCTTTGAGGTAAGTTTACTTAGTACATCATTAATAGTCAATTAGGCAAGCACCCTGGCATGTCAATGAGAATGTACATAATTTATTTCAAACCACAGGACACCAGAGTCGACGTCTGGAGCGAGAATATTGGATTAATTACGAAAAGGCCGTTTTCTATTACGCTTATATATATATATATATATATATATATATATATATATATATATATATATATATATATATATATATATATATATATATATATATATATATATACATATATATATAACGGTTGTTTTTCGTTGAAAGACTGAAAAGAGTGCTCAATACTATAAACAGTACAGTAGAGCTATGTAATTAACGTTACAAATATCTTAAAATAACAATGTTTTTTCGCTACTCTGAGTTTCACGATCTTGTCTGATCGATCTTCAGGCGATTTATGTCCGTTTAATTAGTTTGTTTGATTTCGTGATTTTCGTTGACGCACGCGCTTGCGATGAAAACTTCCAGCTTGGAACCGAATGATCTTTATGGCGACATTTTCCGAAGATTTTCGATCGTTTATTAAGTAACGTTTTCTGGTCTGCTTTCATAATGGATAGTTTCTCCTCGTTACACAGATTACATCGCGTGCTACCGGACGCGTAGGGTGTTGAATGTTTCAGAATGGACCAATTGATGGCAAAAGCCTTCCCTTTAAATTTAAGTTCCCATATATACTTCGACAGTTCAGTTTCTTTCTCATACCGAATAAGATTAAAAGATTTCTTATGGTTGCGGTATCTTTCTTTAAATGAATTTGCTGTCATGCCTATATATTCCTTCTTCAAAACGTCATCCAGGGATGTTACAACTGCTTTGTATACGATACTCTCAGCCTGCAGGCATTTGTTATCCAGGGGACATTCATCCTGATTTATACAGTTACATAGAATAGAATAGAATAGAATAGAAACTTTATTTCACGAGGGAAAACGTATTAACCGTAAAAGTTATCTAACATACGGCCCTCGCACTATTTTGATATTTACAGGCATAAAAAGTATTAAGGATTACGACTATTTACATTTGAGAAAAAAATAATTAGTAATGAATACAATTACAATTTAGTAAATATTTACAATTTGTACTAAATAGATCTTCGATATGGTTAGTAAGGGTAAGCTTGTTAAGAAAGATTTTACGAATTTTTTGTTTGGCGTTAGTATATGAAGAGCAAGATGGCGAAGCAGCAAGTTGCTTACAATCACTATCTAAGCAATTAAAAAGAATGGAAGCACTGTACAGAAATGTTTGTTTACCAGAGTCAGTACGCGGGAAGGGGGGTTGAAGGTCATATGCGCAAGCTCTAGTCAGAGCCCGTTGTCGAATAGAAGATAAGAATTTAAACATTTGCTAAAATGAAGATGGAGCACTGGGATTTGTGAGAATGTTAATTAGTGAGAGAAGCTTCCTAAATTTAACAAGATCAAAAATTGGGATTATTCAGATTATACATGGTGTTTCAGGTTTTGTAGCTTCGCTTCTTCCTAAGATTTTCCGATTGTTCCGTGAAATAACATTCTTAACATTTGGCATACAACTGTAACTAACTTTGATCGTGTTTCTGTTGAATATTTTGTGAAGTGGATTTGTGGGAGGAAAATGATTGTCAATAAGTTGCAGAAATCTTCCTCCAACGTTTGTCTTAACTGATTTACTGTATGGGGGATTGAACCATATAACGTTTCTATGTCTCTTTTGTTTCGGTGTTGCAGATGCGTTTAGATCTCGGGGGTTATAGTGTAAGGTTTCCTTAAAGTTGCTTTTCTTCAAGGTTTCTTCGTAAAAAGGTTTTGACTGGTCATACGCCTTTTGGTCGGATGAAAGGGATGATATACGCGTGTTTATTGATTTCGGTATATGCTTTATTATCGAGGGAGGGTGTCTACGGAACGACTGTCTACATATTGCGTGGTGTTGAGGGGTTTCTGTATGGCACGAATCGATTGGAATTCAAGTCTAGAGTAACATCTAAGAAATTTGCAAGATGATGACTTACTTCACATGTTATCTTTAGTCCAAACTGATGGAATGTTTCGTTTAACGATTTCCTTGCCATATCAGCGTTCCGAGTTGAATTTCCTTTCACCAAAGCCAAGCCATCATCACGATACAAACCCACATGATTCTTGCCAAAAATCGCCGAGATCTTATTCAGTATATATAGACCAACCAATTCGCATATCTCCGCTCCATCGTAACTACCCATTGCTACATCAAACAACGATTCACTATTTGATTTAGTCCATAGTTTATTGTCACTAAACAAAAGCGATTTACGTGCGTGCTTGATTATATTGATTTCATCATCGCTAATATCGATCATCGTACGTGCCCATTGAAATGTAGCATCCAGAAGATCTTCCTTGATAGATGGATAAAAGTCAACGATATCAAAGGAAAGAAATGTATACTTGGACTTTCCTTCAATGCTTTTGAACCAATCTGTTACCGACTTCGTATTTTTGCATTGATTAACTTTCGTAATAGATCAGTCTTATTTCATTGTTTATATTGTCCAGAATAATTTTACTAACTTTTCCAAGATCACTTTTGGCTGGATTGATTAAACGGCATTTTACATTAGCTGGAAAATTGTCTTTATGATCTTTTACAGTAATAAATGCATCACGCTTAGCCATCGTCTCAACACGATTACCAATCTCAAGTTTGTCGCAAATATCGCGAAGTTCTTCATGAATCTCTTCTTGAAATGTTATCTTTAAAAAAAATATTTACATAATCCATGATCGAGATCAGTGTTCCAATTGCAACGAAAGGCTCAAGAAATTGTAACTTTTCAGCAAGTCAGCTTGCCCGTTTGGTGCAGGGGTTTTTTCGAGAACTGCCATTTGACACCTGCTTTTTGCTTCTTGTGTAGCTTGTTCATTTAATTTTTGCTTTGACCCAGGTCACTTTAATAAGTAAAGAGATACACGAAATTATTACAAATGATGCACAAGCATAAAATGTTGATGCATGATTTAATTTGTGTAAAGACTTACCGGATTGTCCCAACTTTTCCGCAATTTCTTCAAAAGCCTTTTCTCGTAGATCTCTGTTTTTGAAATCTGGCGTGCGCACGTTATAAATACATGGAAATTCGGGCACATATAGACAAAGTTTGACTTCTAAAATTGCTTCGGCAACAAGTTCAATGCGTTGTTCCCCCATACTTATACAAGTTTCTTCAATTGAACTTTGAAGTTAATATACTTGCATATTTCTTGCTGCATGAATTGCTCGCATTTGTTTAGCGCACACTGGGCACATTTTGTCACGCGTGACAGAAAATATCAAACACGTTTGATACGACACGAATGACTGAGACAATCCAAAATTGGTCCCCGCAGACTAGGATTATGTGTAAACCACAATTGTCACGAATGACATGTGTGCGTGCTAAGTGCACCAGTGTGCGCTAGGCTTAAAACTCTGGGGTTTTTCACTTTATCTACATTTGCGATAAATCGACAAGTTGGATATCATGAAAGATTGGTACGATACAATGTATGTCGATACTCGTGAAAATGAATTAATGTTTTATCACTATACTGCATGCATGATCTATTTAGTCTACCAAATACATATTCTTACAATTTCTGCTACTCTCATGCATGCATGATTGCATGTTCAATCACAACACTGTGGTTAATATAAACACCTGACTTGAATTTTGATCCTGCTATTTTAAAATAATGAACAAGCAATTTTTCTGAGATTAATGTCACATTATTCGAGAATATATGTTATGTCCAGTTCCACCAATCATAATTCAATCAAATAAGTGGGGTTAACAAATACATGTTGCAAAATTGCTTAACGAACACATTGACATAATTAAATCTTAAGGGAAAAAAAAGAAAAAAATGATGGTCAGCTTTGTTTGTCGTGTTATCAACCCTCCAATTAAGAATAAGAACTTGTAAGATAGAAGCTTTGTGGAGACGATGGCTAAGCGTGATGCATTTATTACTGTAAAAGATCATAAAGAGAATTTTCCAGCCAATGTCAAATGCCGTTTAATCAATCCAGCCAAAAGTGATCTTGGAAAAGTTAGTAAAATTATTCTGGACAATATAAACAATGAAATAAGATATATTACGAAAGTTAATCAATGGAAAAATACGAAGTCGGTAACAGATTGGTTCAAAAGCATTGAAGGAAAGACCAAGTATACATTTCTTTCCTTTGATATCGTTGACTTTTATCCCTCTATCAAGGAAGATCTTCTGGATGATACATTTCAATGGGCACTTACGATGATCGATATTAGCGATGATGAAATCAATATAATCAAGCACGCACGTAAATCGCTTTTGTTTAGTGACGATAAACTATGGACTAAATCAAATAGTGAATAGTTGTTTGATGTAGCAATGTGTAGTTACGATGGAGCGGAGATATGCGAATTGGTTGGTCTATATATACTGAATAAGATCTCGGCGATTTTTGGCAAGAATCGTGTGGGTTTGTATCGTGATGATGGCTTGACTTTGGTGAAAGGTAATTCAACTCGGAACGCTGATATGGCAAGGAAATCGTTAAACGAAACATTCCATCAGTTTGGACTAAAGATAACATGTGAAGTAAGTCATCATCTTGCAAATTTCTTAGATGTTACTCTAGACTTGAATTCCAATCGATTCGTGCAATACAGAAAACCCCTCAACACCACGCAATATGTAGACGGTCGTTCCAACCACCCTTTCTCGATAATAAAGCATATACCGAAATCAATAAACACGCGTATATCATCCCTTTCATCCGACCAAAAGGCGTATGACCAGTCAAAACCTTTTTACGAAGAAACCTTGAAGAAAAGCAACTTTAAGGAAACCTTACACTATAACCCCCCAGATCTAAACGCATCTGCAACACCGAAACAAAAGAGACATAGAAACGTTATATGGTTCAATCCCCCATACAGTAAATCAGTTAAGACAAACGTTGGAGGAAGATTTCTGCAACTTATTGACAAACATTTTCCTCCCACAAATCCACTACACAAAATATTCAACAGAAACACGATCAAAGTTAGTTACAGTTGTATGCCAAATGTTAAGAATGTTATTTCACGGCACAATCGGAAAATCTTAGGAAGAAGCGAAGCTACAAAACCTGAAACACCATGTAACTGTATAAATCAGGATGAATGTCCCCTGGATAACAAATGCCTGCAAGCTGAGAGTATCGTATACAAAGCAGTTGTAACATCCCTGGATGACGGTTTGAAGAAGGAATATATAGGCATGACAGCAAATTCATTTAAAGAAAGATACCGCAACCATAAGAAATCTTTTAATCTTATTCGGTATGAGAAAGAAACTGAACTGTCGAAGTATATATGGGAACTTAAATTTAAAGGGAAGGCTTTTGCCATCAATTGGTCTATTCTGAAACATTCAACACCCTACGCGTCCGGTAGCACGCGATGTAATCTGTGTAACGAGGAGAAACTATCCATTATGAAAGCAGACCAGAAAACGTTACTTAATAAACGATCGGAAATCTTCGGAAAATGTCGCCATAAAGATCGGTTCCAAGCTGGAAGTTTTCATCGCATGCAAGCGCGTGCGTCAACGAAAATCACGAAATCAAACAAACTAATTAAACGGACATAAATCGCCTGAAGATCGATCAGACAAGATCGTGAAACTCAGAGTAGCGAAAAAAAATGTTATTTTAAGATATTTGTAATGTTAATTACATAGCTCTACTGTACTGTTTATCAGTAGTATTGAGCACTCTTTTTAGTCTTTCAACGAAAAACAACCCGTTTATATATATATATATATATATATATATATATATATATATATATATATATATATGGTCTAATTGCGCATCATCGGATATCGTGCTACCAAGATACGAGAATGTTTTAGCTGTTTTCAGTTTTTGACCGTTCACAATGATTGATGGTTTATCTAGAAGCTTTCCAACAACGATCCCTCCGTAGCATTATGCGGGTAAAATGGGAAGAAAAGACGCCACACTGCGAAATGCTAGATCGGGCAAAATGTTGTAGCATCGAAAGCATTCTGAAAAAAAGGCAGCTTCAGTGGGCTAGTCACATTGTGAGAATGGATGATGAACGATTACCTAAAATACTGTTGTACGGGGAGTTACAACAAGGAAACCGAATGGTGGGAAGACCGCGAAAAAGGTACAAGGATAGCCTGAAAGATGCGCTAAAATCGTGCAAGTGTATATCCACAACGGGCAAGCTTGAAAAATATACCTGTCCACGGTGGGAATCGAACCTACGACCTTTGGAACACCAGCCCAATGCTCTGCCAACTGAGCTACGCGGTCAGGTCGGTTCGAGCATAGGCAGCCCAGCAAAATGTGTAAAAATGCATTAAACGCTTAAAAAATACGTACAAAGTTCGTCTCAATTTGCTATAAGCGATTTATTTGTGTAGCTCATTATACATGCAGATTCCGATGTTTACGTCATTGTATTTTCAATACGTGTACCAAGCTGCACTGACGAGGCGTAGAACGTCGAAACATGCATGTCTGCAGATTGTACATATATATATATATACATATATATATATATATATATATATATATATATATATATATATATATATATATATATATATATATATATATATATATATATATATATATATATATATATGTATATATATGTATATATATATATACAAAATCGCCTGATGATCGTCTAGAAAGGACGTGAAACTCAGAGTAGCGATATTTAATATTAAGATATAGACAATCTATATATATATATATATATATACATATATATATATATATATATATATATATATATTCTGCATCCTCATCCTCTTTTACTATATTCGTGAGATCATTACAGAATAATGCAAATAGAGTGAGACCTAGCACAGAGGCCTGAGGAACACCGAATTCCACATCCATTGCTTTAAAATCATGACCATTAACAGTTGTTGTTTGTTTCCTGTTTGAGAGATAATCTTTTATCCACTCAATAATATCAGAGAATGGCTTCTATCAAACAGGCTTTGTCTTAACCTAGTCAAAACGGAACATCTTTTGATTGGATCACGGTACAATAATCATAGACGGATTTTGTGGGGGGGGTGCAGGGGGGTGCTACCCCCCAATATTAGCTATAACCCCCCCAAACAAAATGTCCACCCCTCCAAAAACAATTTCAACCCCCCCAATATATTCGGCATTATAAAAAATAATTAAATAGTCCACTCCAACGTGCAGAGTGTTGATGATACAAAATAAACGTAGGAGTACACTCAAATAGAAAAAGACAGTGCAATACTCTGAAACTAATTGCTCCTCGCTTGCATTCACTGGTTTATTGGACCAATTGTAAAGTTTTGAAACTCTACTATCTCCCCTGAATAGAGTTTGCAGTGCCTTGTCATGCAAATAGCTTGCTTGCAAGGAACGTTTGGAAATTTTACGAACATTATTTTTAGTTTTTAATTCTTTTAGGAAATAGTCTTGCCTAGATTTAATCTTTACGTCCCAAATATTACTTACATCGGAGTTGCATCATAAATTGTACTCGGATTCAAACGACACAATGTCAATGATTTTATAAAAGTAAAAGTACATTGTGTATTGGCCTATTGGGTTTACACTTTTACAGGTTCATTTAACTTTAACTCTCTCAAGTCTCGACAGACAATTGGACAGGCCAAATCCATTGATATGACAACTTCAGGCTTTCTTGCCATCCTACTTTTCCTACTTTTTCCTACTTTTCTTCAACTTTCGATTCCTGCTTTTCCTATTTTTTATTAAAAATTGCTTGATTTTCGTACTTTTTCCTACTTTTTCTCATAAAATCCTACTTTTTTAAGACAGCTTGG
>CACRXK020008087.1:7719-21457 GCA_902702795.2 Paramuricea clavata
CCCCCAAATTCTGAGGCCTGGTGCCGCCACTGTAACTGTCCTTTTTTAGCAGGCACTGCAGCCGTAATAAATCTGTTAAATCACAATTCATTAAATCAGTTACACCAAGTATTGTGACGCGGCATCAAGTGGACGCTGACCAGGATTATCCAGAAAAACAAAAAATACAAAAATTTAATACTGGAAGAAATTTGCTATTTTGCTTCAGATATAGAGATAATTTTGCGGTGTTTTCGGACTCAAATAATTGTTGCAGCAAACAAGCGATGTCTGAAAATGTTTTTGCCAGTATTTGAAGAGCTCTCCTTATCAAATTATATGGAACTTACGGAATAATCTTGAAAATTTCAGGTAAATGTACACGAGTAGTTTGGCTGTTTGTGTTATATTTATTTATTTATTTATTTAGCTTTGCCAACTTGGGCAGGGGCACCACAACAGCATATGCCAATTACTGTGGACCCTCATGTTACCTAACCCACCCTGTCAACTTTCTCTGTCAGTGTGGGAGGAAACTGCTTTGCCTGACCACGGGGAGGGCTGGCGAACCCAGGGGCATTTGACACTTTCAATCGTTAAATGCCCCCACCCCTGAGTTAGAGGAAAACTACAAAGCTGTTATAATTCGCGGATATAATATAGCATAAATTGTAAATTCTTAGCCTGCCAGTAGGCTCTCTATGGGAAAGAGAGCCTTGCATGCTTTATTGTGTCCTGAGCTAAAAATAATTCTTGAGAAAGACTGCATGAACAAATTCGCAAACCGAAACCTAGGGACAAGGCATTATATCGCTTCTCTTTTATGAAACAATATTGAGAATTATTCTGATAATATTCAGTGCATATTGGGTGTATTAATGAATTAAGCTTGTTTTACAATGTTTATACTGCATGACTATTTAATACTTATAAGTATGCCACGTTAAAATGCACAGTAATTTACTCGTCACTAATTTATTTACAATAATTATCACATGCATAAACTTAATTCCACTTTTTGTTGCAAAATTTGAACTATAAACATATTATTAAATTATGTCCAATGTCCATGGTATATCATATATGTCTATGTCTCACCAAAGCCATAAATTTCAGTAAGTTGTATTATTACTACCGGTATATATTCATTGCGCACAGCATGAAGCAATTCCAAGCAACTGAATTAGTTAGCTGGTGGGTATAATATACAACTTTAAACTTACTGTGCCTACAGAAACACATGCAGACTGTAATAAAAAGTACAACTTGATATATTACACTTTAAAACCTCGAGCCGTTTTAACTTTTTTAGTATGCCCCAGTGGCGGTCTGTATATGAAACTAACGAAAGAATACAATATAAATGGAGTTCAACGTTTATCGGTTTATGTTTACGATATTGAAGTGTATTTCTGGTCTGTGCTGATTGGTTATTATTGACCTGTGACATCCTAATTGAAGGGCGGTACGCAATCATCATAGGGATCCTTGCAGGCTCTCTTCCACCCTGAGACCCTGCACGCAGGCAGCTAGTAAATTCTGAACGCTATAAAGAGCCGTGCTGGTATAACTCGATGTAAATGCATAAATTTCCAGTCGCACTTGGATTCAATTGTAATCATTTTCTTCTTTCTTATTATGTATTTCCTAGTCTACTAAATTATGTATTAATTAACAAGACAAAAGTTGACAAGACTATTATTCATGAAATAACCTTGCGATTTTCCTGAAACATGCCATGATGTCGGTCTTGCTTGGTCACTTGCAAAAATGATAGGAGACTGGTCACAAGAATGTCAAAACGCCCAACCCTGGGGAGCTTCCTTGATGTCAAATGAAATTCAGGTCAATTCCCCGTATATCCCTGTCCTCCCCAGGGTCGTAACATTGATTGCCAGTGCATAAACTTGACCACAACACTCGTTTTGTATATATAACACGAACTATAGTCTGTATTCAATCAAGCGAGATGGCATCAAAATCTTGATATTTATCCATACTTTAACTTCGTAGTACCCTAGCATGTATGTACATGAACTTGTGGTATATAGCGATGTTGAGCTTGATCGACTCAACTTTTGTGATGCACCAAAATGGAAATTCTCCGATATTCCGGATAACCGACATTGAAGGACCGATATTTTGCAGATAACGATATTCTATGTCATTTCACATAATTCAAAGATGACATCATGACAGTTCTACTAAATTAATACTTTTGAATTTAATTCAATTTGTTTGCGGTTTGTAAATACTGAAAAATATCAAATGAAATGCTGCAAATGCATGCGACAAACTAGTATATAATTTACTATTCCACTGACTGTTTATTTGTAATACTAAAATATCTATTGAACTGTAACTATAACCAATCATTAATATTTAATAACAGTTTGTAATATCGGTAATATGAACAACAAAATTGCTGACACCGATATATTTCTATTTTAGTACCGATAAGCCAATGCCGATACACCAATATGGATATCGGTGCATCACTATGTAACTTAACACTTGCCCACTTGCCCGGGGCAAGTGAATATCATGACGGGCCAGTAAACGTTTTATCTTGCTTGCCCGGCGATTGGGCAAGTTGCCTTGCCACAAAAAGCTGGGCATCTTTAAGTTTATGTTTTCATAATTGTTGGATTACTGTATAAGTTTTTTATAGTGCATATTTTTTTGTGGGCCAAAGCTAGATCTGAGGCAGTTGTATGATTAGCCATATAGAGCAGCCAGTGGCAGAACAAGTCGATATGTTGTCCCCTTAATTTATACCCTCTGCTGTCTGGTACCTACAGTGTAGGTACCCCAGTGGCCATTTTCGGATGGCAAATAATTGAATTTTATTCAGGGCAACTAATTGTCATGTCCAACTTGCCCTGAGGGCAAGTACGGTAGTCAAAAAGTAAGGTTAGAGTACTGCTCTGTAGCTCAGTTGTTTATAGCGTGGCACTGGAGTTGCAGGGTCACAGGTCCCATTCCTGCAAGAGACCTATAGTTGCATGTTTCACAGCCGATCCTGGTCAGTTCTTATAAATGTTTATATATTCCTACTTTATAATTTCCGTCCAGAATCGAAAGCCTTCAACTATTATTCAATTGAGGGAGATGCCAACAAAGTCTTGAGATTTAGCGGCCATTACCATAGCCTTCCCCCAGTTCTAATGAGAAATGTTTGTGTCTACAGTGGCACTAAGAATGTACTTTAAAAACAGCACAGAATTTGAAGTTGAAAATTATCTCGCACGCACAACCAGCAGTTCAACAATGGATTTCTAGTATCATTGCATGCATGTCCGGTGTCCCAGGAAATTCCCCCCCCCCCATACTTTGCCCCCCCCCTCCCGGGCCAAATTTAAAAACAAATTTTTCAAACATAGTTTACTTTATCGCTCTAAGCTCGGAAATCGTGAAGCTTCTTCTAAAACCAAGATCCTAAAAGTGTTAATTTGTCAGTATTTATAGTTGGTTTGCATAATATATTTGTGTCGAAATTCTTCATTGCGGCCAAGAACTAAAAGTTTGAAGGAAAGCGTAATAATAATGTGCTAGTGCAGTCATGCCAGACACATCACACATGGGTATCTGTTGAGGACAACGTTAGTGTATAATGTCTTAGCTTTAACCTAAGGACACAAAACTATTTTTAGAGATAGGAATTTCTAAGATATTACAAGTTATTTAGATCTATAAATTCAGTCACATGGTATAAAATTAGTCAGAATAACAACCGCACTTTAGCAAACGATGACATCATGCGTTGGCGAATATGTTAATATGCACGCGTCTAATAAATAACAGGGAGTAATTAACATTAGGGTAAAAGTAGACTTTTAAGTTGAAACGTTGTTCGAAAAACAAAATCAAATGAGTGGTTATTTCGTAAAAAAAAATTTTCCTATGCATTTTACTTACATATACACAGTATATATAATCGCTCATATGGTTGGGATGCATTACAGAAGCATTCCGTAAAAACGGAAGTAGACTGTATGCTTCATGGCTCACAAAAACATTCCGCACACAGAAAAGCACAAAGATTTGAATGACTAACAAAACATTCCGCAAATACAAAAGCACAAGGTTTGGATGACTCACAAAAACATTCCGCAGACATGCAAAAAAACAAAAGTTACATCCAGCTACATAAAATCCGTCAGTGTGGTAAGCAATTCTCTTGGCCTAATTCTCGTCAGTATTGCAATTCAGTGCAGAATTTTGTTTGACACAAAAAAATTACGCAAAGTAACTATAAATGTTAAGAAAAATTTCTAGAAATTTGGTTTTAGTAGAAGCTTCACGATTTCCGAGCTAAAAGATAAAGTAAACTATGATTTTTTAGAGGGGGCCAAATTTCCGAAGGGGGGGCATATTTCCAGGAAACATGGTCCGTGGGGAATTTCCTAGGAAATTTGGCCCGGGGGGGGGGCAAATTTTCGGGGGGGGCCAAATTTCCTGTGACAAGGTTCGCCGTAAGGATCTTCATACCTAATTTTAAGGTAAAAAAATTACAAATTTTAAAATATACAGTTATTTACATATTGAATATGTATGTATAGATTTAAAGTTTGTTCGTTCACTGCAACCAGGGGCCGGTTGTATAAAACTCTTAATCACTTTTTAATCACTATTTTGTAGTTAAATAGTGATTAACTCCCAAATACGCGCTTCTTATTGGATGACGTTTCCACTAACTATATATAGTTAACTTTAATCACTTTTGTATACAACCGGCCCCAGGTATATCAATCATGTTTTCGCTCGCTACTCCGGTTTAAGTAAATGATTACAAAGCCCAGTCGAATTGTAATCAAGAGCCAACGTTTCAACACTCCAGTCTGGTGTCTTCATCAGTGGTGATCTAAAGTTGCAATCGTGGCTTCTTAAAGTTGAAACAGCCTTTTGATGTTCTTTTAGCCGTGTACCAAACCAAACTGGCGTTTAGACTGACCCAAATACTCATACAGCATGAGTTTTCGGATTTGTTTTAACAGGATCTTTTGGCTTTGCGAAAATATGGCCTAAAGTTTTAGTTGAAAGATCATGTTGAAACAAATCAGAAAACTCATGCTGTATATTCTATACCTGCGGTGACTGCGAGAAAGAGTATTTGGGTTGGTCTAAACGCCAGTTCGGTTACTGCAGACACGGCTAAAAGTAAAAGAACATCAAAAGGCTGTTTCAACTTTGAACAAGGGAAAATCAACTTTAGCAGAACATGTGTGTGACACCAAACACAAGATTGCGTGGGAAAACTCTAAAGTAATTACCACAAATAATCACTATGGTCAAAGACTATGCCTAGAAGCGTGGCATATAAATATGAGTAATCATGCTTTGAATAGGGATGACGGTGCCTATTTGCCAGAGGAATACATGCATCTCATTGGCTGATGACGTCATCCTTTGGGTGTTTAAGAGTCCACGATTGCAACTTTAGATCACCAGGTGATGAAGACACTAGACTGGAGTGTCGAAGCGTTGGGTCTTGATTGCAATTCGACTGGGCTTTGTAATAATTTATTTAAACCAGAGTAGCGAGCGAAAACATGTATGTATAGTTAACTAAGCCAACTACTGAGAAGATACCTTCTCAAACTATGTTTAAAGGTGTTCAGGCAAGACAAATTACGGAGCTCAGATGACAGTGAGCTCCATAATGCTGCACCTCTATAGCTAAAAGAATTCTGGGCCAGTGGTGTGCGACACTTAGCAAGATTAAGATTATTAGACGGTGTTCCTTGTATTATAGCCGTGGATCTGTGATCTCTTCTGGAACATGTTTACTAGATAACTAGGTGCTTGATTGTTCATACATTTAAACATTAGAATGGCATCTCTAAGTTTAAATGCCTCAGATACTGGAAGCAGTCGTAACTCTTTGAGTGCAGGTGTTACAGTATGTGCTCATATTTCTTTTTTCCCGACCACAGGCGCGCCGCAAAGTTCTGAACTTGTGGAAGTTTAGCAATATTTAATTTGCTGGTGCCTGACCACACTGAGGAACAATAAAATAACTTAGTAAAAACAAGTGAATTTATTGCGACGAGAAGAGTGTAGATTTATCGAAAAGATGACGAATTCTACTAATCATTGCTAGCTTGCCCATAAGTTCACTTTCCAGGGCACCGGTGTGTTCGTTAAATGACAAATGTTTGTCCTTTATCATTCCGAGGTCCTTGACCGAGTTAACAACCAGCAATTCCTTTCCTAGGAATGTTAGAGCCAAACACACAGAACTCTGTCTTATCAGGGTTTATAATGAGTCGATTTTCGCACCTGGAAGCAACTCGATTCAAATCCTGCCTAAGGTTGTCAAGCCCTCCATTTACATCTCGGCTTGTTTCCAGTCCTTTGGGAAACATGCAGTTGAGTTAAACAAATCTGTGATAACAGGTAGAATGGACGGGAGACACGTCATATAGTTTAACTTCTTAGTTGGTAAAGTCATATAGTTTAACTGCTTAGTTGGTAAATTTGGGGATGGATTTACTGTGGTGAGGGGCAGGATTTCAGTCGGGGGGGGGTGTACTTCACCTATAAATAGCTTTGGTAAAGGTTACAAAATCAAAAATAAAATAGAGACAATTGGATGGTGACATGATTGTGAAATTTTCAAGCAAGACTAGACACTAGCACCCTTTAACAGGGCTGGCATAAACCATTGAACACTCTCCCCTTGACAAGTAAAATTGTTTCGCATTAGACTATAAAATAATAAAGTAGGGCGCATCAGGGAGCTTTGCCACTTAAAGGTTAACAGGATGCATGGGATGGATTTTAGACAGAGTAAAATAACTGAAGTCCCAACATGATGCTTTGCCACTTACAGTACAAAGTTAAGGCCAGGTTGCGGACCAAAGCAACTAGCTGGCTACTTACCTGTCTGTCACCACCTAGTCTTGTCTCAAAAATTTATATAACCATAACTTAAGCAATAAACAGCAAAATACTTTCTGTTTTTCATTTCCCAACCTCAGCATATCAAATTTGAACAAAAGATTCAAAATTTCTATACTGTACATAGTCTTGAAAAGTACCATAATTTTCCTGCATTTAATAGGTCGTTTTGTAGTCTTCAGAACTCACACTATCGAATCACTTCCCAAAATGCACGAATTGGCATTTCAGGGTGTTCAAGTCTGAAAATAAGCGGCCGGTCACGGACATTGCCCGCTATGAAAAGGTACAGTAATTGTCCGGCACAACTGGTTTTTTGCCTGACAGTTTATCCGGCAGCATAGTAGTTATACAACTATTGGTGAAATTGTCTACAACTGGCATTAAAAATTTCATTATTTAATACTTCAAAACATTTGCATTCCGAATTTTAAATTATTTGTATGTCCAAATGTCATCGCATATGAATATTAGGACACTATGCCTGTGAAAATGCTGTGAAATTTATGATTGTTCGATTCCGTATGGATATAATTGACTGTATATGTGGCTTAATTGTTGTTACTAAGCTTTTCATTGGCTTCTTATATTTCAAGGCCCACGAAAAACTATATTTGTGCTATTGCGTTAATATTCTTTGTCAGGCACAAAATGTCCAGTGTCAGGCACCAATCAGTTGGTACCTGACACTTTGTTAGGCACCATTAGAGATGTATTTTCAGGCTTGAGAGTGTCTCACGCCTTCATTGTTTGATTACCTTGATATTATATATGCTTCTGTCTGCCTACTATAATTACTTTTTGGTCATGTCCTGTACTTCTAAATTTAATGACAGCCCTGTTTTATTGATAGGCGATACCCAGAATACGATACCCACATGCACTTGGTTGAACTAGAAAGTTGGGTTTTGTGCATTATTCAAGAGAACATGAACTTGCGGTTACAGTTCAACAATTGACCTCTGTAGCTCAGTTGGTTAGAATGCTGCACTTGAATCACAGGGCCACAGGTTCAATTTCTGCCAGAGAACGTAGTGTTGCATTTTTCACAACATTCCTGGTTAGGTCTTAAATTGTGTGTATATATATGCTCACTTGGATTATCCACTAAACCCAGCATTCTATCCATCACATCTTTCAAGTGCTAATCAACAATAGCATCTTTCCTCTAAGAAAAGGAGGCTATAATTCGCATTCCCTTAAGCATTCTAATATTCCGTAGTGGTTCAAACTGCTTTGCTATCATTTTCACGACTCATGACCACGCCAAGGGGTGTTTATTTGAATTCACTTACAATTGCTACTTCAGGGAGTTTTAGGGTTGTTTAGACGAAAGATGGGTGCTCTTATTACCGAAATCAGTAGAGTGTCTTTTCTGGAAGTTGAAAAGACAGTCAGAAGCGAGTAGAAACATTCATGCTTTATGACGTCACGGTGAAGGAATGCAGCGTGGAACTTGTATGTTATTTTACAGTATAAGTAACTTTATGTAGTTTGACAAATTGCCAATGGCTCTTTTCCATAAAAAACCTCCACAATTAAACTCATTTTCGCTTGTGTCGTTTCCAACCACTCTTATTAGACTGCCCTGATATAAACAGCTCGCTAACAGGGTTCGTAGTCTCCAAGACCAAAAAAATTCAAAGACTTTCAAAGATTTATGCTGCCTATTTTCAAAGACCTTTGAGAGCAATCAGGTGTCGAAAAATTGCGAAGTGTAAGCAACATTTTTACCCGGTAATTAGTCCTGTCAAATCACATCCTAAAATGCGCCTTTTCGTCGATATTTGCGAAAATCTTGCTTCAATCAATCTATTTTATTAGCTAGGAAATCGTATAATCAAATACTCACTAAAGAATTTAAAGACTTTTAAAGACTTTCTTCGCTTTTTCACACAATTCAAAGACTTTTCAAAGACGTTAAAGACTTGCATTCAAAGTTAAAGACTTTCAAGGATTTCAAAGACCGCTACGAACCCTGCGCTAACTACACTTTCTACGCTGCATTCCTTCACCGTGACGTCATAAAACACGAACGTTTCCACTGGCTTCAGACTGTCTTTTCAACTTCCGGGTTTACGGGTTTGACTTTAAAAAAAAACTGGTCGGTACTCGGCAGGTCGGAAAAAAATTTAAAAAACGCTCTGAGTAGCCTATATTTAAAGTCGATGCTTTTATCTTCTAAACATTTAATAACTTTTACTTGGAAAAACATTGCTTATCTCCATATTGATTGTCACAACGATAATATGAGCCAGCAGTACTTAGAGTCAAAGTTTTGCTTCGCGTGTACTTCATGTCAGACCCCCAAATTGACCAAAATCGTAGAATTGTCAGAGATCGAAATTTTTTTTATTTTTCACTTTCTGAATATTTACGGTCGGCGGATCCATAAACCAATGAATTTTTAAAAAGTCTCACCTTATTGATGTATGAATATTTTTATGCTTATTTTATAGATATGCAAATTTTTATCGCAGCTGATGAGCGAAATTTTCATGACGTGAAATGGTTAATTGAATCTGGTACTGAGTTAATGAAGAAGAATTGATATGTGGCAATGGTGATATCATCCATATCCTGAAGGAGAAGATAGGGATAAATTCTATTATTCATCGTCAGAAGATTTTGAAAGAATAGGATGACAAACAGTTGATAAAGGTGATAATTTGTTACATAGGTGTACGGGCTTAGAAATTTAAGGTGGGCGGATTTCAATCTGCCCGACGACCGGCCAAGGCGCGAGAACTGCTAGGGGGTCCGGGGGCATGCGTCCCCGGGAAATTTTGAAATATAGAGCCTCTAAAATGCCATTTCCTGCGTTTTGGGGTGAAATTTTTGTGCCTGGAGCGGGCGAGGAACGAAGAGAAAATTAATAAGACAAGACCATGTCTGATGACTATTTCAATATCATAAATGTAACTTTTACCGAAAACCTAACCTAATCTCCCCTACAAGTTTATCCCGTGTATTGTATTATGTATACTGTCAAAAGAAATGTGAGGCACGGTGACTTCGTTGGCCAAAAACATCAATGATTCTGTCCATATCATTCTCGAGCCATATTCTATTAGTATATGCTCGTTCCATACAGAGAAGAGAAATTCTTGACCCATTGTAGAACGAAGGTACGTCCTCACCATTCGTTACCCACTGAAAGATCTTTCTGCAGAACATCAATGACGTAGTTGCCAAGATGGAATTTGTTTTATAGAAGACTGGAGTCCATCCATTGAAATGCCAGTGTATGAGTACGGTACATCTGGCGTACCTCTAGCGTATTCAGCGTGCGCCTTAGCTTATCGTATAAACTATACGTCCGAATACGCACATATTAATAACATTTGTTTGTTGGAAAGACCAAATTGATTAGTCAGTACACAGGAAGATTGCCCGACTCTTAAGTACAAATTGCCCGACTATATAATGAATATTTCTGACTAAACTGGGGGGGGGGGGCTGCCCCCCTCACGCCTATGATTTGTTATTATAGTAAATTCAATTTTACCAAATCTCAGAGAACTTGGGAATCTTAAATAAATCCAAGTTAACTGGACTGACTATCAGGTTACTGTTTGCACTGTCTGTTAAGCAAGTTGTTTAAAAAATGTAAATCGATTCTTCTGGATTCAAATTGAATCAAAGTCGCTCCCTCATTACCTGCATGACATTTACTGTACTAAAGGACTTGGACTATTACGCTCCACTTTTGTGGATATGTAGAAACCCTGATAAAGGAATTCTATGAACACTTATTAAAAGCCACATAGATTGCTAGTGATCTACTAAAGTGTGTGAGTATACAAAACCCTTATATAAAGCATGTTTGCATTGTATCTGCAGTAGGGATACAAAATTTTATTTCTGGTTAAATCTATATGAATGGTATCAGGTGTTCCGACTAAAAAAAAATTTTTCCAAAAATTTTTCTAACTTTTAATTTTATTATATTGCTATACGTCTGAATATTAATAGCTTACAGTATTTAAGTTTATCATACAAAAATTTTAAATCCTAGTTTAATTTTATAACCTATATATTTCTAATAGATTCTTTATATCAATTCTATAACATATATAGACTTACAAGAATGCCTAGAAGTAACAGCACATCGACGAAATATCATAAAAGAAAGCTAGTAAACCTACCTAATACAGAATTAATCCTACCTAATACAGAATTAATCCAACCTAATACAGAATTAACCTTACCTAATACAGAATTAACCATATCTACACGTGCCAACATTCCTCAGTCCGATTATACCCAAAGTAAGTTTCCCTCCTCTCCAACAATCTCTACTAAAAAACAAGAAAAAAGCAAAAAGAAGTGATTGAAATACAAATTGAAACTCAAAGAAAACAAAAACAAAAATCCTAAAAAAAGTTTTAAAACTTTTAATAGCAAAAAAACATTGGTTTATGGAAATTAATTCGAACAAAAAGCTCAAACTAAACCAAAAGAAAAAACTTATAAAAATACATAATCTAGAAAAAATCCAAGAATATAACAACACTCTCCTCTATAACCTTCAACTCTCCATCAATAAAGAAACTTATAAAAACTCGGAAGCAAACAGTAGTACATCTTTCCACCACAATCCCCCAGATCAACCAGCTCTACCACGATTCTAGATAACATCGAATTACTGAAAGCAGATATTGCCAACCTAAATAAAAAGATCGAAGACATCAAAAACCAGGAAATTACAACAGTAAGAAACAAGGTAAAAGAACTGAAAAGCAAAAGCCCACAAAAAAGATTCATTAAACAACGAATAAATAAAATAAATAAAAACCTCACAGAAAAAATAAAATAAATAAAAAACCCAGAAAATGTATTACAAAAATTGGATCTAGCAGAAAGAAGAAGAGACATCAAAACGTAAAACAACCGTAATTCAAGAATAGGTCAAATAAAAATCCTCCAATAAAATTCACAACTTTACAGATATACAACTCCCTACAGACATTACAGATATCCTAAATAAAGGAACCAACTTCATTCCTACCGCAACTAATCTTAATCCTACCAACCTGAAATCCTCCATTAAAACTGAAGTCAATAACGCCCTCAACAATATTATCGTGAAAAACCCATGCAACCTTAAATTGAAAAACACAAAAAAAACACAAAAATATTTAAAAGAAACCACCCTTATCACCGCAAGATTAGTCCCACTTCGCTATTGCAACAAGAACAAAGTAGGCCTGATTTTAATTTAAATTTAATAGAATACGTGCATGAAACTCAACATTACTCAAAGGAATATTTATCTACTACTAATTTTAGTAATATCTTATATATAGTTTTATTAATGTAAATTCATATTTACATGGTATATCATACATTCTAGCTACAATTTGTCTTATAATTAATAAGATAATACAATTGTAGCTCATATATATATATATATATATATATATATATATATATATATATATATATATATATATATATATATATATATATATATATATATGTATATATATGTATATATATATATATATATATATATGTATATATATACCGGGTGGCCCAAAAAAAAGTACTCCTGTTTGATTCGTAATAACTTCTAAACAAGTAAAGTTTTTAAAGAGAAATAACTTGCATTAAATAGAGGAAGGACTAACTTAGATTTTGATATATTACAGTTGTATTTAACTTAAAAATTCACGGATATATTAATGTTAAAAATGGGGAGCATATTTTGGAATGTGTCTAAAATTAGCGAAAATCGGCATATCAAATATTAACTCCAGCGTTTGTTTGCTTAATGACATATTAGGCTAACTTGTATTTCAGCGAATTATCGTTAAGGTTTGTAAGGGATATGGCGTAGATTGAGACATCTTACATGTAAGTCTTAGCTCATTGTTTCCTGAAATATGAACGTTCGAAATTATGCAAGTATTTAATATTAGGTCTTTGCAAACTTAAATGTACATGAAAGACTGACCATGGAAGGCAGGCGCTTAAATTTTTCGTATTCTTAAATAGCCTAATTTTTTTATGTTTCTAATGGGTTCAAACAGACTGAGTAGATTATTTCTCGGTTAGAGCAGGATGAATATTCTTTATTGAAGGAAATAATATTGCTTTTTGCAAATACACATCACCGTATCAACGCTACTATTTTGTTACGTTTTGTTCCAAAAATGTTGCATGTCTCTGGGGAGTTGCTTAATTGTTATGTCTTATGGAGTTGTATGGTTTGATTGTGTTTCATATAATTCTCAGTTTACTCCATGAACTTGCCAAGATTAAGAAACGGCAAAAGAGTTTGGGTGTTCTTAACAAGATTTCAGAACGTTGCAGAAGTTAGAAGAGCTTCACAATTCCGCTGTGACAGCATGCCCTAATTCAGAACTACGAACGATCCAATGACGATCCTTCGCGATGCAGTGGTCTCATGAAATAAGGAAACGTATTCGTGCTAGGAACACACGCGAATTTCGGACGAATGAATCTTGCTTGTATTTTGTAGATATAATAATACTTTGTTTCATAATAAACAATTTGTCAAGTGTCATTTATTTACTGGTAATAGTGCATGTTCCAGTCGGGCAAATCTTGATTAATATTTGATACGCCGATTTTTGCATATTTCAGACACATCCAGAAATATCCTCCCGAATTTAAAGATTAATATCTCCGTGAATTTTTAAGTGAAATACAACTGTAATATATCAAAGTCTAAGTTAGTCCTTCCTCTATTTGATGCAAGTTATTTCTCTTTAAAAGCTATACTTGTTTAGATGTTATATATATATATATATATATATATATATATATATATATATATATATATATATATATATATATATATATATATATATATATATATATATAGCAA
>CACRXK020008088.1:0-21455 GCA_902702795.2 Paramuricea clavata
CTTTACCTCCGGTCGACGTCCGTGTTGTCACTAAAACGTCACTTGCTTAAACTCACTATTGGCAGTTGTATGCCACTTTCTGTGTTGGCCATGCACTACTATAGTCTGCAAGGCAGACAAGATGCTCTTCGTGTGGCAGTACTCAATATTGAAGATGTAAAAACTTGCCAATAAGGCGATAATTGCATCAAAACAACTGTTGCTTGTTATGGAACTTTCACCCTTTCAATCGATAACGTATGATTGACAGTTTCTAGTCGTATTCTAGTTCGCTGCCAGCGGCCACAATATGGGTTGTGATAAGTTTGAAATTGTATCATTTGCATCTTTGGACTCCTACAAAAAAATACAATTAGAATGTATGCAATAATCCGCAATTACAGAGGGTTATAGGACACATAAGATATAAAGCCTGCAGCACAGGAGAGCTATCTGCTGAGCAAAAAGTTACTCGTGCCTGTTAGCTCAGCCGATAGCTCACCGTGTGCGGATACATTTTACTGAGTTTTTTTGCCTCATGCAACCTTTTCTCACGTATCAAACATGTTTGATCGGTGAGCTATCGGCTGAGCTAACAGACACGAGTAACTTTTGGCTCAGCAGATAGCTCTCGTGTGCTGCAGGCTTAAGGTCTCACCAAGAAACCCAATAATAAAGCTCTTACATACATCAGACACAAAATACCTGAAAAAGTATATCACACCCGACCCCTATAACCCTTCCAAAAGCATTATATAACATACCAATATACAGTAATATTTTGAAATATCAAAATATATGCTGCCTCGCAACAAACTCTCCTAAAAATAAGCTCACTATAAGCACACAAATATTATTCAAATTTACAGTATACTGTATCATAAGAAAAATAAATACAAAATTGGAAACATGAATTTCCATAGCCTGGTACAAGTGATTCAGGGAGACTGCATAAAAACATAATACATGATATACATATAACTATACAATCTTATTTAACCCATTAAGCACCAGGGCTCTCCCCTTTACGAGTAGAATAGGCATTCGACAGAGTAGAGGAATAAAGTTCAAAATCATTTTGTTTGAATTACTTCACCTATCTATTTGTTTAAAATTATGTATGGTAGATTCTGTGGTATGAACACTTGCAAATTTACTCAAAAAAATTTAAAATATAATGTGACATTATGTTGCGTTGACAACACTTGACACAACGTGAGCCTGTGTTCAGTGCTGGCCATTTGCTAATAGTTCATGTTAAATCAATGTTTGGAAAATATAGGCTTGGGGTTGCTGCATGCATTTATTTCCAGTTAAATATTAATTGGACATACTCATGTCACTAGTGGTATTCATTATATCTTGGTCAGACAAAACAAACTCCATATTTAAGAAGTTTGGCAACCCACAGGTTTAAAGAGACATCTTGTGAATTATGTCACAAACGATTAATAAATTTTTGCTGCAGCAAGCAGATTCACCAGAAACATGTAACCTCATGAGTTCACACACCCCAAAACAATACTTTCCTAAAATGACAGCTTTCCTTCATCATTTAGCTGATCTGTTCTTATAGTTTTATATTTTTAGACTTTTCGTTATTCAAGTTTGAAACGAGACCAAGACTGGTAGCGTTTAATTTTGACAATTTAAGAGAATGTAGTTCTGCATTACTGTTTTTCTCTGTATCTCATCCTTAATAAGCCTACCATTTTTAAATTTCAAATGAACAACAGATACTTTGGGCTATTTATTGCCTCTTTCTTTTCTCTTCTATATATTAATAGTTTTTCTTTGGAAAATATCAGTAATCATATTTCTAATCTGTACAGTTCTGTTCCTACACAACATTTTCGCACCCACACATCGTGTTTAGGACTGAAGTTCCAGATCATGGAAATGCTCTACCAACAGTCCTGCGGGTTCCCAAAGAGTGTGTAGCCCATGTATATCATAGTACAAACCATAGTAATAAAATTAAAACAATATATTTCCATTTCAAATGCTTTTTCATTTATTAACAATTATTCGCCGAAGTCGAGGTGATTATCGGTGAATAAAAACCGAGACGAAGTCGAGGTTTTTATTCACGATAATCACCGAGCCTGAGGTGAATAATTGTTTTAGTATAATTTCATAGGTGAATATTTGGAAACAAATTTTAAAATGCACATTTCTTCGTCATTTAATTGACAAAACGGCTTCGACCGCCATTTTGAAAATCGCTTAGGTGATTATCGCGTAATAATCACCTCAACGGCAACCAATCAGCGTGGAGAATTTTCAATAATCACCTATGTAATTATACTAATGTACAATAACTAGGGAATTTTATGTAAAGTGCAATTCCACATTCTCTTCGATTGACTTGAATATGTTTTTGGCTAGCATTTATTTGATGTAGCTACAACAAATCCACTAAGTTTCAATGGACATAGTCACATGGCATCTCCCTATTTGAAATAAGCCATAAGGCATTATATTTGGTATTTTAATATCTTAATTATTACAGAAATGATTGCACAAGTCATGAGTTTTGACAAATGTTGATCTATATTTTCAATATTAACCCCATTAAGCACCAGCGTTCTCCTCTCGAGACAGAGTAAAATAAAAATAAATAAAGTAGGCCGCAATGCGACTCAATGTGTTAACTATAAACATGGGCAAATAGGCCAGTTAACCCATTAAGTACCGATGCTCTCCCCTTAATGAGTGAAATTGTCTGGCGTTAGAAAGAGTAAAATAATAAATTAGGGCGCAATGCGACTCGATGGGTTAACTAGACACATGGGCAGATAGGCCAGTTAACACATTAAGCGCCAGCGCTCTGCTCTTAATGAGTAAAATTGTCCTGCGATAGGCAGAGTAAAATAATAAATTAGGCCGCATTAGGGCACAATGCGACTCAATGGGTTAACTGTAAACATGGGCAGATAGGCTAGTTAACACATTAACCGCCAGTGCTCTCCCCTTGATGAGTAAAATTGCCTAGCGTTAGATAACCAGAGTAAAATAATAAATACTTAGTGCGCATCAGGGCGCAATGCGACTCATTGGGTTATTAACATCAACAATGTTTCAAATGTCAAATCTGCCATGCTCAATATAATCATAGATTCGACTATTAATTTGACATGTAAGTCAGATGTCCTGTATACAACAACATCAATATACAGTATACTATTAAATCAATCAGCCACAAAATTGTCAATCGTGTATTATTCTCGGCCTAAAAGCTAAACCTATTAATCCTAGTTGGTGTTTAGTTTGGCTTTTGCTGCTACTGAAACGACTTTTATATAATTATGTGATTACAGCTCGGAATTACAGTGGGTTCTGCATAAGATTTTATCTGGATTCGATGTTTCACTATTTAGTATCGAGTAAAATCAACAAATAATTATGGATCAAACGAGGATGAGAGTATTTTAATTAAGTTGAAACATAGTTGGAACACTCATCAAAGCTTTAATAATATTTTGTTCATGTGGAACTTGAAATGTCCTTTGTGTATTTATAAGCAATTCATGCATGACTTTCATCCTCATTTGACCGAGGCTATAATCTAAAATACCAGTTTAAAAACTTACATTATCAAATGAACCAGTGTTGCCAGTATGCCTGATTCAGGAGATGATTCTTGATTGGGAAAAGTTAAACTAGACTGGGCTACTAGCAAGTGATATGTCGCAGGATTTGAGCTAGTAGTGAACTGGATATTTCAATGTTGTTTGCACTTTTTTCATTGTCGCTGTCACTTTCAACTACAACCTACATATACAAAAAATAAATAATCTTACATTAAAACGTGTTTCGTATCGTAAACGTGAAGCTATAAGAACATATTTTGAATAATTGATGTCCGCTGTCGTGATTTGGCCATCAGCAAACAACAGTCTTCGACACGAAGGTGAAGAAAGTAAATAACATTTGCCAGAATTAGGCTAGTACAGCACGAGACGTTTCTTGAACGTATTTTCCTAATAAATTGTTTATTTGTCCAGAATATACTGCAACAAACGAGGTTTTACGCTTGTATTTTATCCGTATCCCTCGTCGAAGCAAATCCCAACGGCCAACGTTCGATAATGGCGCCAAAAGTTAGTACGCATGCTCGAGAATGATCGCAAACCCGATTGCTTACGGGCGCGTGCATTCTCGTTCCCAGTTCCCGCGATCATTAATATTACACCTAGGCCTTCAATTCTCGTGATTAATTTTTACAAATACCGTATTTATATTTACGATAAAATTACTAAAAATCTGGAGAACAAATTTCAATACCCTACAAAATGAAACATCAAATCTTACCTTGTATAATCCAAAAAACGTCCTCTTCTTTTTGGTCAGTGTACCATTTTAGGGGTAAAAAAATTTTCCGGACATACCACAATTTTTCCTAAATACGAAAAAAATTTTCCGGACACACCGAAAATTTTTCCCGAAAATGTTATTTTTTCCGGAAATTAAAACATTTTTCCGTAGATTGAATTTTTCAAAAATGCCCTTTGCGCAAAAAATGCAATTTTTAATGAAAATTTTTCACGCAAAAAGGGCACTTTGTGCCCCCGTTGCACCCGTATTCTGCACCCGTAGTGCACCCGTAAAGTTGTGAATACAAAGGCAACGGGTGCAACTGCACCCGCTGCACCCGTGGTTCCGGCATCCCTGGTCGATTTCACAGAATTAAGACTGTCGATTTGACGGAAGGGTCGATTTGACACAATATTAATAGTCGATTTGACACAATTAAGGGTCGATTTGACAGAAGAGTCGAATTGACACATTTACGAGTCGATTTGACAGAAGGGTTGATTTGACACATTTAAGAGTCGATTTGACAAAAGGGTCAATTTGACACAATTAAGAGTCGATTTGACAGAAGGGTCGATTTGACACATTTAAGAGTCGATTTGACAGAAGGGTCGATTTGACACAATTAAGAGTCTATTTGACAGAAGGGTCGTTTCGAAAAAAGGGTCGATTTCATTCCAGGGTCGATTTGACCTATGCGAGAGTCGTTCCGCGATGGAGAGCCGAAACGAATCTCATAGGGGCCAAAGTGTTGATAAAAAGCGTCCCCTTTATGTGGGGCCAAAACAAACTCGGACGTGAGAGTGGTTTTGGTCTGTGGGGCCATATTGGCAATTGATGGGGCTAAATTGGAAAATGATGGGTCCGTTACGGCAAAGGGTAGGGCCAATTTGGCTTTCCTCCATACCTAAAATGGCTCCGTCGGTGCAGATCGAGCTCTCCAATGCCAAAATGGCTTTCACATAGGGCCAAAACAGCTTTTGCCCCAAAAGCGCTGAAACGGAATTTGGGGTCGATTTGGCCCTTTTTAATTTACAGTGTATGCTGCGCTATTAAACGTTGCTTTAATCCTATTAAAATGTCGACAGTAGGTTTAGGGTTTTGTCTTAACTTAAGATAAAACTATAGGTGATTAAATGTTACTTCTGCCTTTAATCAACATTAAACCGTACGTTAAAGGTCATTAAGGTATGGCGCGCTTCAATATTGGTTTTAAGCCGCTTTAATATCCTTACTAAATGCAATTAATTTCATTTAATCACCTTTACTCAGCTTATTAAAGGTGTAAACACACATTTAATATCTTTAGTATTTTTGCTAAAGCTGATTAATGACACGCTTTTCGTCCTGTGATGTTAGTTGTGTAATTGTACACTCTGTAATATGTTAAGATGAAAATGTTCTAGAGTGTGTATTATATAATTTCCATACCCAGCGCAAGTAGAAAAATGTTGTCTGCCGCGGCTGGGTCTCGAACCCGCGACCTTCGAATTACTAGATCGACGCTCTACCTACTGAGCTACACGGTCAGACGGATTTAAGACTGGAAATTATGAAATATATACTGAATGTCATAAACATACTCGTTTATATTAATTCAGCATCGAACAATACTAGTTCTGCAAGTGTTATGTTAGTTGTGTAATTGTACACTCTGTAATATGTTAAGATGAAAATGTTCTAGAGTGTGTATTATATAATTTCCATACCCAGCGCAATATATATATATATATATATATATATATATATATATATATATATATATATATATATATATATATATATATATATATATATATATATATTTATATATATATATATATTTATAATATAGTCACTCACCGTATATGAGCTGTTCTGCAATCTGATTGGTTGAATTACTCGCCGTATATCAGCTCATATACGACGAGTAGCGAAAAACAAGATGGCGGTCCAAAAATTACGTGAGTTTTGCGAAGCAGAATAAAGGAAAATATTCGCTTTGAGAAAGATAATACGGTAGTACAAGGAAAAACTCTCAAAACAATTTGACAGGTTAGCAAAATACATTTACTACATAGAAATTAGTTTAAATACAAGTTTTTTAAAGAATTAATACCGAAACAACAGCGAAAAAAACATGTTCATTGAGAATATAAATTGTTCAGAAAAGTTTGCAACGAAAGACAAATGAATTTGCAGTCAACAAGCACTTCCTATTCTACCAAACATCTATATAATGTATCTGAGCTTTTCTGCGAGATATATCGGTTCTAAAACCATTTCTTTCACTTCGTCTTCGAGTTGTAAAACAAAAGTATTTCAAATTTTCAAGGCCAAGCGGTTTTTGGCAGAACAAATTGTCAAGACATTGTAACAGATGATAATTAATTATTGCTTCAACTAATGGCTATTAGACTATATTATAAAACAATTATACCATTCGCTCTCGTCGTATATGGCTGATAGCCGATTCGGTGCTACGCACCTCGTCGGCTATCAGCTCATATACGACTCGAGCTCATGGTATAATTGTTATATATATATATATATATATATATATATATATATATATATATATATATATATATATATATATATATATATATATATATATATATATATATATATATATATATATATAACCAACAATGAGATGATGGATGTGGGACACATAAATTATATATGCAACAAGAACGCCATTCAACCTAATACGCATGTTCTCTGCATGTCACAGATTTAAATCAGCGCAAATATATATATATATATATATATATATATATATATATATATATATATATATATATATATATATATATATATATATATAAGAAATATACCCGATTGAACAGATCGGAGCGGCCCTTAGTCGAGCGAGAGAAGTGGTTGAAGCGTGGTTCCTGCTTTTCATACTTATTATTTGGAGCTTGTCGCTATTTATTTCAAATAAATAACATTTAGGCTAAATTTAAGGGCCCCAAAACGGCCTTTGAAGCAAGGGACCCACCGGGCGTTTGCCCGGTGGTCCCGACCTGCCAATCCGCCCCTGACCCCACCCGGCCACGGAACCCCTTGCCTTTCAAAATGTTTAATCAAACCCTGAATCATATGTTCTTAATATAGAATCCTTTTTAATTTGAAAATTATGTATTGGAAATTAAAGATGATGTCCACTCCGTTCTGCGCATCAGTTCTGCTCATAAGAAAGGAGGACCCCCAGATATAAACATTGCTCAAATTTTGCATCTTTCGAACTTTTTTAAATTGAAACGAACAGTTTAAATTCATTTACAAATATAGCGAACCAGAGAAGTGTTAGATATTCAGTTATATCATATGTTTTACAAATATAGCAGTTCAAAATATAAACAATGTTCGCGCATGTGCACAGGAGTGGACATTATCTTTAATGTACAATTAAATTAACTTCGTAAAAGTTTATCCACTGTATTTTCAGACAATCTTGGAAAAAATATCTGTGGACATTTCAAAAAATACACCCAGTTTTAAAAACACATAATAAAAATGTGAGCATCTTTCAATTAAAGCAACTATTTAGCCTACCTTAAAGGAGCAGTGTCACCGTCTGCGCGTCTCTTCCGCGCATAACAAACTTGAAAACGTCAGCCTGACTTTTTCAAGATTATGATGAAAATGTCGGCCAATTGCGAGTGAGCGCATTGCAAGAGAGACAAAAATTTCGGCACATAGATGTAAATACAAGGCTGATGAAACTCTCAAAATACTGGAATAGGCAGCACAAAAGCTCATACCGATTCCTGTATATATTTTAGGCAAGAAGCATGATAAATCGGGACAACAAATAGAGGCTTAATAAAGTTCAGGGAAGCGATATCAATTTCGCTGTCCATTTGCTGTGGTTGAAATATCGTAAGAGATAAAATAATTGAATTCTTAAATAATCTAAATCAATTTAGAAATATATAGCGTAGGTGTAGCGATTTCAGGCATTCGTAGTAACAACAGCAAACGACGTAGAGCCTCAGACAAATCATATAGTTCGGGCGAACTAACTTTGCTGCAATTTGACAGTACTCAAGATAGCTGAGCGCGTCTATGATAAACGGCAAGGAAGATCCCAAAATGATAAATGTAGAACAAATCTTTAAAATTCTTCGAACTGACATGAAGACTGACCAAAAATATAGTTCTGTATAAGGAAATGTTCATACATTGTATAAATTCTTACTGTTTATATTGGACAATGCCGCATGTTGCATGGCATGTTATGTAGCTCACTTTACCAAACGTTGGGAATGAAAAGTCGAATTAATACCTTTTATCCTTATTCACTTTATACACTACCCGTACCTCCCTTTTCAATTTCGTGGCTATTCGGTTTGGTCTCAGTAGACCCGGCATGATTAAAAGTATTAACCAGAACACCAACATTGAAAAGGGAGCAGTGGTGATATTTCTAATAAGTACATATGTGATAAAAAATACCCTGAAGAATATTGCCTACAAATACCCACATATTTATTTATTATTTTCCATCCTTAAACTTCTGACAATGAGGTAAAAGCAAGGTCAGATGATATGAAACATATAACCCAGGGAGGCAATGGTGCTTAGGTTCTAGCTGTGTTGAATTTACTCAACTATTGCACACTCACAACTAACAACTACAGAAGAAATTGAGAATTATAGAAGAGCAGAACAGACATTATCTACAATGAAGTCACATTCAAGGCTTAATGCCCGCAATACCCTGGTGTCTTCTCGTCTGCTTGCAGACTGCATTCCGCTCCCCCACGGACGAGAGTCTGCGGTCATTCGACGCTAATGCCGTACAGCTACCGGCGGAATATGATCGGCAGTTTTTCATTGGTTCGTTTCAAAATTATACTTGCATAAATTTGCTTAGCTAATTTCGAGACAAGTATACCGGTTTTACCGATTACATAACGTTTCTGGGTCCTGTTGGGCAGACATTGCCACACAAAAGAGCGTTTTATTTTTTGGAATGAATAAATTTGGTAGAATTTACAAATCTGGCACATTTTTTTGCAAGTTTATGTTTCGATTTCGTTGTATTGTTTTGCTTGACCTTGTCTATTGTCTATTGATCTTGTTAACATAAAACAAGTTCTATTTAAAGTAACGCACCTGATTGGATAATAAAATTAGAAAGCCACTAAAGTGCTGAAGACTTGAAGTGCACAATATTATATCTATTAGTACGACCACGTCACTGTACAGCATTAGTGACAAATGGTCGCAGACTGGTCTCCTTCCACCACGGGGGGGGACAGTCTGTGCGCAGACTAGGTGTCTTCCTAGTCATTGGGTAATACAGATATTATTTAGGGCAATATCTAAATGGGCCGGCCTTTTCAATTTCTGGACGTCAGTACTCATGGCACTCTGACAACTCATCACCTGGTCCATGCATGATATTTTCTGGTAACCAAATCATTCTACCTTGCTTTTGTCATGTATAATATCATACCTAACATATATATGTTGGGAAATTGATAATTTTGTAATTAAAAGTGATATTTTTAAGCGATTTTTCATTTGTAAGAATATTCTTAAAAAATTATCGTGTTTCCATGGTAACTACTTTAGATACTTCATGTTCGGAAAATACAATGGTTTTGTGAGCAAGGCGAGGGTTTCTGCATGCAAGTATTTTCTAGTATGAAATAAAGAAGCATGGTAATTTAATCACTGCATTTTACCAATTTCCATTGTAGTTTTGAATATGACTCAAGCTTCAAGTGTTGATTACTCGACTTTAAAATACAACCTGCTGAAAATGTGGTTGCCAGTCACAGGGGTGCGGACACCGGTTGATTTATGGACTCGGAATTTTGAGAATTACTTTGGCGATAAGGTGTATTGTGTGATGCAGGATTGGCTAAGACAAAATAATAAAGAAACTACTCCCGATTTTCTTTGCAAACCACATTTTGAGAATTATTTCGATAGTCGTCCACCATTTGAAATCGATGAGGTAATATTGTCGGGAAGCTGCAGCGAAGGTCTTTTCCTTTATTCTAGAGAGCCATCGGACAGGGATTTCATGTGCGTGTTAAAGAATATTACGTTCTCACTGGAAGATCAGCAAAATGGCTGCTTATGGTTAAGAGAAGATACACCTTTTGTTTACGCATTTATGACAAGCGACGAAACACAAAATTTGTGGTGTGCGTTTCTTGACAATGCGGATAAAGGGACGCGAAAGCATCGATTATCTTCAAGAAAATTAAAAGAAAAGCTACAAGAAAACTCTCAGAAAACAGCTAATAACAATATATGTTCTGCTATTTTTGGAAGGGACGAAGAGGTGACGGAAGGTGCGGCAATGACCATCAGTAAACCAGAATTTGGGACGTCTGACTGGAATCGTTTGGTAGATTTCCTAACAAAGTTTTTAAACAATCCAATAAATGAAGAACTTGGTGGAGAAATAGAATATTGGGTGAGTAACGGCGGTTTGCCTGATTTATTTTATACCAGAGCTGCCCAGGCCAGTGATGTTGTGCTAGCCATATTCTGCGAAGGGTGGCCATCCTGTGCACGAGAATGGATCACGCGCAAACGACTATGGCCAGATATGAATTCGGTGGAAAAAATCTCCAATAATGGATATCACATTGTGCCAAAGAGCTCGCCTGATGGTGACTTCCGTTTGTCTTTTTCTTGTGTTGAAACCATGTTGGTTGAGACTCTCATACCACTGCAGCGCAGAGTAATGAGAGCTTTTAAAGCTGTAGTGAAATATCATGAAAATACCTGGAGTCCAAATTTGAAGAACATTATTTCAAGTTATCATTTGAAAACCATCGCGTTTTGGCATTTTGAGAGAACCTCCCAAGAATCTTGGACTGAAGACACTTTAGTTCATCATCTTGTCGCATTACTTGAGGAGTTAGCAGAAGCCTTGCGAATTCAAAATCTTCCAATGTACTTCATGCCTAAAGTTAACCTCGTCCAAGACGTTGATAATCCCGAAGTTACGCTGGACTTAATGGAAAAGATTTCACAACTTTCGCAGAATTTCTGTGCCATGTCTGAAGCTATAAACAATAACATTTAATTTGGGGATTTTGTTGGCACTGCATGATTTTGATAATTTTTTTAATATATTCGCGATATGATACGTGCAAAAAAATTGAAAAATGCGGAACAAGTCGGGAAAGTTCATTCACCAGGTATATGATTTGTTCGATATTGTTGGAAACTAAAATATAAATAACATATGTTAAAATTTTATTTTTATATCCTTTCTGTACACTACACTACAGAACTGCCAATTCCCAAGAATTGTTAAGTGGGAAATGTGGTATTAAAAAAATAATTGACATAAATCAGTAACAATTGTCAGGTGAAAATTTAAAACAGCGCCATGTTTATATTAAACAAGTAGTTGTTTGTCCAATGTACAGTTTGAGAACGCTTTCTCGGACGATTTTGTCCAATACTGGTCGGATTGGAAAGACTTATTCTTGAAGGCTGTAAATAAATTCGTCCCTGTTAAAACGATTAAAGACATAAATTCCTCCCAATGGATTAAAGGCGAAGTTCGTCAGCTTGTCCGTAAGAAATATATGCTGCACTCAAGAAATTCCGCCAGAATAGATCCTTCATCCGTAAGCAAAAGTTGCGTTGTATAAATCAAAACATCAAGCGTTTGATCAGAAAAAAACATCGCGAATACTAGAAAGAGTCGAAATTTCGTTCAACAAAAGCCCGAAGTTTTTCTGGAGCTACCATAAAGCCATTCTACACCATAAGGAACAACACAACGCGGTTGTTACTTACAAAGATATTACAGCCAAAAGTCCAGCAGAGAAAGCTGAACTTTTTAATTCATACTTCTCATCTGTGTTTGTACCATCAAAATCCACCACTGACACTGACAATAACTTAGACTCTTTTGATCCCGATACCCAAATATCTGATATTAGAGAGTTTGAGCAAGACAACGAAGTTGGACGACGACGACGTGGTTGAAAATTTTTGCCTGTCTTGCACATTACCTTGCACATTCTGAGTTTTTTTGTTTTTTTTTTAGCTTCGCCTTGACAAAAAAACGTACACAATACAAGCACAACAATTCATATACACGAGACATAAAAAGAGGAGGGGACACCACAACAGTTTACACAAATTACTGTGGGCCCTGTTTAGGGTCAGGAGTGAAGACAGATTAGAGATTTATGCCTAGCTGTTTGTGAATGGTGACCCAAATCCTTACCCTGATCAGGATAAAACAGCGAGAAATGAATCCATATCCCGTCCTCGTCTTCTGCCTTCGTTCACAACGAATACTTTGGCAAATTTCGTTGTGAAACTCGTTCTGCACGAAGGCAGAAGGACAAAGACGGGATATAGTTTCATGTCTCGCTGTTTTTTTCTGGATCAGGGCAAGATTTATGGTCAGTATTCATAAACAGCGACACATGGGAAGATACGTTGTGCAAGCACCAGTGACGCCCAACTCAGTATGCGCAAGATAATGGACATACGGCAAAAATTGTCAAGTATGCCTTCGTCTTCGTACTTCGTTGTCTTGCTCAAACTCTCTATTACCTTAACAACGGAAGAAGTACGCACAGGACGAAATGATAAATATAAATCAGATTAAAGAGATCTTAAAGGCATATTAATGGTGCCTATAATGACATTTAATCTGCAGGATTATATTTTGTAAAGGTACGTATACATCGCTTTAAGCCTAGTAATTAAAGCGGTGCAGTGGAGGCTTTACTATTTCGCGTTATATGTTGCTTAAAGAATTGTAAAGATATCTTTACTGGCTTATTTAAAGAAATGGTATATCTAATCTAAAGATATGTTTACACTGCTTTACTGACACTATTAAAGCAACAGTTTATGCGAATTTACCTTTACAATATTTAATCTTCATTTTAAATGTTGTAAAGGTATCACGTGAATGAAATCCCGATTTCTTGTTGTAAAAGGTCTCTTTAATCGTTGGTGTAAAGAAATCGTATATGCAATTTAAAGACATGTTTACACTGCTTTACTGATAGAATTAAAGCAGCAGTTAATGAAGTTGAATATGTTGGAAAGAGATAGATAGTCAAAATCGAACAACTGGCCACTAAACAGGACAACAATAACTTGAAACACATTTTGTGGCAAATATTTTGGGCAGAGAAGTGCTCGAAAACAGTTCCGGCCGAACTGTCTAGAGGCTCTCGCTAACCTAAGTTTAATCTAGAGAAACAGGCGAATCTCTAGACTGCAGAGGGCATGCTTGACTCTGTGCATGTCGTTCAGCGAGTTGAGACCTAGTTGGACTGGTGAACAACTATTGGTATAGGGCACATTACCCAGGGTACTCAAAGCTGGCTGAGGATACACGCAAAAACTGTAGGTTGTTCTAGAAGAACAGGCGGACCTCTAGATAACAGGGGAACAGGCGAACCCCCGTTCAGATCCGTCAGGCCGTCGATATTGAGACCTAGTTGGACTGGTGAACAACTATTGGTATAGGGCACATTACCCCGGGCCGCAACTGATAACCTGACTGACCACATCGAGTCTCTAGGACTGCTCATTCAGGTCTTCAGTGCGACCTGAATGAGCAGTGATTGCGCTTCACGTGGTGAAGTGTTGTCCATCGGACAGCACTTCCCTGCCAGTAATTAACACATGACGAAATCAGTAGCTATCATCATGGTTAAAGGTGGCGTAAAGAAATGTTATTGGCGGCTTTATTCACATTTAATCAGTTTGATTAGATTTAGTAAATGTACCTAAACTCTCCTTTCAGCATGCAGATTAAATATTTTCTGGAGGCTATAAATGACCAAATTATAGTATAATTATAGATGATTAAAGACGACCTATTAAAGAATGAGAAAAGTTTGTTTAAAGGGAATTAAAGGTTTCTAACTTGTCTTTAACTTTGAAGAGAAACGAGTTGTAAAGGTACTTTGAAGCTACATATACAAAGCTTTTCTGCTCTGGTATTTTACATCTTTAATCACATTTAATGTGGTGTTGAAATTGTAAAAGGTGCATGTCTTTACTCAACTTTAAGCAAAGGTGTTTTGAATCTTTATTTTACCTTTAATCACATTTAATATGTGTTGAAATTGTGAAAAGGTACCTGTACATGCCTTTACTCGACTTTATGAAAAGGGGTTTTGTATCTTTATTTAACCTTTCATCACATTTAATGTGGTGTTGAAACTGTGAAAAGGTACATGTCTTTACTCAACTTTACGCAAAGGTGTTTTGTATGTTTATTTAACCTTAAAACACATTTAATGTCGTACGAAAAGAACAGAAAAGAAACGTGTATTGTCTATTTGACGTTTCCATTTGCCATTTAAATACCTATAGTATTGTTTAACCATTAATGGTTAAACATTAATTATAATGGTTAAACAAACTATTCAAAATCGCAAATGCAAATGTCAAATAATAATAGTTACAGTTAAGCCGTGTTTTAGATATTTTCGTTAATAAGTTGTACGATGCAGGTAAGATGGTCAATAAAACAAAAGTAATTAATGGCATTCATATCTCTCTCTGGCGTTTCCCAGATTTGAACGTAATAGCAAACAAGCTGCTCCAGTGGCGAGTTTAATAGCAAAGCAGGAAGTAATGTCTCCAAAGACAAAAAAAAAAGATTTCAGCACACATAATTTTTTCTTCAATTTTATATTTACCATATAAATAACATAAAAATCTGCCATGCAGAATAAACGCATATCGTATAAACAGTGTAAATTACGCAAACTCATAAATTTGATTATCAAATTATCACGTGCAGAATGAAAACCCACGAATAAAAACCTTTCAGTCTAACATTTCTATTTAGAATTTTGTATGAACATGTTTAAGAAGCCATGCAGGTTCACAACAAATATATAAAGCACTATTAATACATTGGAACATGGGAAACTTTGGGTGATATATCGTGGGTCCTTACTATACTGAAAAACTAAAGCAATCAGAGTCATGATCATTTAAAATGTAGGAATAATGACTGGGCACTCTCATCAACAACATTGTCTTCCTCGTTCTTAGCTCCACTCCGGGAAGTCGTTTGGCTTAGGTCGAATGGAGGGCCGTAATTCCTCGCGAGGAACAATTCTGCTCCGTACCAGTTCTGACAAAGACAAGGTGTGGAGCCTGTCTAACTTTTTCTTTGCGCTTCGTATAGAGATGGACTCTCCCAGGGTAGCCTACGAACGTTGTAACGCATGATCCTTTTTGTTGTTTCGTCGACCTCGCTTTCTTCTGAGGATATGTACAGTAGCCTGCCCTCATAACATCGAACACTCTTGCAGTTTTCTGGGCACCCCAATTTGCCTTTTCCACGTGCTTCAGCCTGCGTGCAAGTCTCTAAAGAAAGATACAAAATAATAACAAATAAGCTTGACACTACTACAAGTTCTTAGAAAACTTATAGTACAAATGTTGACTATTGAGTTCACACAGTACAATTTTGTATCAAATGTTGATTTGATGATTGGATGACATTGCCTGGATGACTTTTCCTTCCACCGTATGCGCGTTGTTCAGACTCTGAAAGTTCTTTAAATTCTTCTTCATAATCATTTTACACACGATTTCCCTTTTCGTCGCAGGCGACATACAGTAGGTAATTTTTTTTTTTTGGGGGGGGGGTGTTAGGTAGACTGCTTATGCATGCCACAACTTTGCTTAGCAAGAAATCCGACTTTGGAAGCCTTACAGATTCATCCACGAGGTTATCGAGGCATTACAAGCAATGAGCATAAAAATGTCATTTACTGCATGTATTTAAATTTATACATTGCTCGGGGAGACAAAGCAAAAGGTAACTTTCAAATAGAGTGTCACAAATGTCACAAACACCCAAAGACGGATGTTTTAGATTGAGCAACCCCCTTGAAATACAAAGCTAAATTAATGCCTATCAAAATTAAATGCAGTGTTATAAGTTCAAACCTCGTCCTTTATAAAATAATAAAATTCAATCTTAAAAAATTGGTTATACTGTGTAAATTAAAGCTAAAGCTGTTAACAGATCTTCAAAGTCTTTAATCCCTTGCTGTGTGTTAATGTTGGTGGCAAATTTAAACACGCAAAATAATTTGTTCTGGATGTTCACGAGAACTTGTACCAAATCATATGTAAAAACCGCGTAAACATTTTAAAGACCATGATGTTTGTGATGTTACTCTGAGTGTATATCCACACCAGGCAAGCTTGAAAAATATGCCTGGCCACGGTGGGAATCGAACCTATGACTCTTGGAATACTAGCCCAATGCTCTGCCAACTGAGCTACGCAGTCAGGTCGGTTCGAGTAATACTATGTGATTTTCGGAAATGAGCCTAGTTACTTCGATAACAGTGCAATCTAATAATCATGATTTTTTCTGTGTTAGTGTAATGTATTCAGGTGAATATGATGCTTGTGATGTTACTCTGAGTGTATATCCACACCGGGTAAGCTTGAAAAATATGCCTGGCCACGGTTGGAATCGATCCTATGACCCTTGGAATACTAGCCCAATGCTCTGCCAACTGAGCTACGCAGTCAAGTCGGTTCGAGTATGTGATATTTCAGAACTGAGACTAGTTCTTTCGATATCAATGCAATCTAGTAATCATGATAGCTCAGTTGGCAGAGCATTGGGCATTCCAAGGTCGTAGCTTTGATTCCCACCCTGGCCAGGTCTATTTTTCAAACTTCTCCGGTGTGGTTATACACTCAGAGTAACATTGCACAAACATCATATTCACCTGAGTACATAACACCAACACAGAAAAAATCATTTAAGGACCATTCTTTAAATACAGTGCACATGCAAAGGTTGTCACATGCAATTTAGTCAATTCTACAATCCAAAACGCAAATATTTTTGACAAAATGCAAGCAAATGCAGATAATATTGCTGGCATGTGACATTTGACTACTGCAATACAGCATTGCTTGTGACAACATCATAAGAATTAGCTGCATATTATACTCTTTCTATACTATGCTCAAAAGTCTTTAAATCAAATTTTGAGACATGTGCTATGTACAAGTACAGTACAATTGTCTAGCTTTAGTCATATATAGGACGATTCTCTGGTGTGAGCAAAACTAAAGTGATACCACTCTATAGACGTTGCCATGTTGGGAGTTTTGTGACCCAACATATATCGCCTGGTAATTAATATTGAAAAATTGACAGAGTAAAGTATGGTAAAGTGATTACCAGAATCCAGATACCACAGGAGTTACCGGTATAAGGTTTTAAAATATATCTATTGGGCCAAAAAAAATATGTGGGTTTCCGGTTTCCCGACCCTACCTACCTTTTGGACGTTGAAATCCCGACCCTAAACTTTTTTATTGGATCATGCTTGTAAGTGTTTCCACTTAGAGGAAAAAGTTTGTGGAAAATTGAAATTTGAGGCAATATTAGGGAAATTTATCTTTGGAAGTGGAAGCACTGACTAAACAAAATGGCGTCCGCTTGTTCGGAAAATTAAAAAAAAAGTTTAAAAAAAAAAAGTTAAAACCGACCTACCCTACCTAAGTTTTTATAAGAAGAAACCGGAAACCCACATATTTTTTTGGCCTTGGGCAAGACAATTACAAATACCATAAATACTGTGTACACCATACCTTTTATTAAAACAGTTGTGGCCCTCCATACTCATGAGCCAGTTGCTTGGAAACCTTGGAACACAGCATGATGTTGTGTTGAGAGTCAACACTAAAATTAATTAAAGCAGAATATTTAGTATAGTATAAGATGGCTCATAATGTTTCATAAGTGTATGCCTGCAACAGCGCCGTAGCTAGAACCGATAATTGGGGGGGTGGGGGAGGGGATGGTGTATATTCATATATTCATATTCATGTAGTGTAACAACAATTGCTTTCAAAAGAAATCCCTCAGGCAGAACACAAATATATGAATATACACCCCCAATGATCAGTCTAGCTACGGGCCTGGCCTGCAAATACAAGTTAACTTGTATGAATGTGGTCATTGTGGTTTACATAAACATAATGTTAGTACACAAAGTTACCTTTAATCAAACGTATGCTAGATTACTCTCATAAGCATTCAATGCTTTCAGTTTATGACGAACATAATCCTATAAAAAATTACATATATGTTAAACCATTAAGGCACAATCCCTAATGGTGCACTTACTATGCTATTTTACACTGTACACAGCTTTAATAGTGCCTCAAGAAATTTAACACAAAAAGTAAATTCACATTTCGCAAGCAAGAAAGAGAAGCCAGGGTACCCGAGCTGGTCTGGTTTTGGAGAGACACCACCTTTGGTATTATTTCTTGTCAATTGTCCAATTTAATCTTGCGATAACATGAGAACTGAACTGACCTGCCCAAGCGTAATGGCCTACCTCAACTGTAGTAGGCTGTGGCCAGTCTGGGTGCCTTGTTACTTGCTTGGATACCTGGGCTGGTCTGCCTCCATATATGAAATACAGCACTAGGTATACTATAGTACAATAGACACTTAATCCTTGCCTTGTTAACCTAGGCTGTGAAGAGTTTTGTGATTGTGATATGCACTTTGGAATAATGCACGAAGCAATGTTTTGTTCGCCTGGGGAAGGATGGCATACACGAGAATTGACTTGAGTTCTCGCAACTTGAAATTTCTTAATAGGGGAAAATTTGACAAAGATTGACTAAAAAGTGATGCTCTGCAGTGGAGCTTATTGTCATACATACAGTAGCAAAATTGAAACTGTCAAATTCCCCTAGGTATGCCTGTCCTCCCTGAGTCAGGCATAACACAACAGTGCAGATCAGAAATATATTGCGTAAACATAACTTGCACGTTTTGCCTGCCAAGGGCAGAGACAAGGGTTCTATAATATATATATACAGTAAATGGGGTATATACTGTAGTATTTTTAGCAGTGATTTGCATGTAATAAATTATTAAACAGCATCTATGACTGAGTTCAGCAATCTTGAATTAGCCTTTGAATATTTGGCGCAATTATTTTAGGAGCCTAAACTTTCATTAAATCAGAGCGTTCTATACCATTGAAATGACATGTATACACAATTTATCAGATACAAGTACAAATGCTTACCCTGCATAGCTTTGGCAACGTGTCTCGCAGTTCTGTTTGACAAATTGTCCATTTTATCAACCTTCGTATCTTCGATGGACAACTTCGTCTCGTTTATAGTCGTCTTTAATATTAACTGTTCTCGTAAGAGCCTGTTCTCCTGGCCGACGTTTTGTAGTATATAAACAGGACATATTGGTCAGATAACGACACAGCCATATTTATATTACCATACGAGACTTGCTGAAGTTTAGCTCAGTAACTCAAATGTACTTTGGATGGACGAAAACCCTGTTTGTGAACCTTGAACGATAATGACGGTTAAACCTCATCATAAAAATCCAAAATTGAGTGGGAATTAACGAAATATCTTCCGATTGGACGAGTATACATATACGCACAACGGGAATGCCATCCTGTTTGTCAAATAACTCAAATTACACGTATACTTTCACGGGGTCTAAACTGGTTTCGACGAGCAACATCTGGCCAAAAATTCGCTCAGTAGAATACTAATATACCATCATCCGTAAAATTGACGTTACTTGCACAACTGCAGATAGAAATAACAGTTATATTTGGTCAAAATTTTCCATTCCAGTACAGCAAAATACACAGCAAGCGAACAGACAATTGTTTGACCTGCCTGAGGGAGGGAGGGGAAGGTAATATTTGTGCAGCAATATGTAAACAAAGCGCGCGCGCGGGAATTTGCACTTGATCATCGATCAGGAAGCAAGGACGGCAAATCTCAAGAAATAATATGCTTTTTCTCTGTTTTGTCTGGTCGTATGAGCTTACGTAAAGTCAGTTGAAATGGCGCATTTTAACACGACATTCCACACAGCGAGTGGCGCACTTGCTAATGGTGGGATACGTCACGATCTGGGAGAAATCTCAGTGCAACCAGCGAGACAGAGCGAGCATATACTTTCGAAGCTAGGTCGGCTTTGCAGGCCGAACACGATCGAGGAATTCGTCGTAAAAGACTAAAAATAATTAAACAAGAAAGAGCGAGAGAGATATACAGGGATGTTTTAAAGAGAAAAAAGATCTGAGAGGGAAAGAAAAATGCAGGAGAGATTTATTATCGAGCATGAAATAGGAAGAAAATAGAAGCTAGTCGTTCGTGTACGTACATAAAGAGGGGAACGTGCTGTTGACTTCTGGCGACTGTGGGACAAAGAGAAAATGTTACGCAGTACGAGCAACATGTGAGTAAAATAGCATAAATTTATACAGGGACGCCGGAACAGGGGGCGCAGGGGGAGCGGCTGCCCCCCATGCCTTTTGGTAGGGGGGGAGCAGGGGGGGGGGGCTGAAGTGCCCTTTTAGTTGTAAAATACTACGTGATAAATCACATTTCCCACGATGCTTTTTGTAGGAAAATCATGAGATTCATGCAATTTATAGTTTATATTTGACTTTCGCATATTTTAAAGACAGTGTCCTATAAATACGTGAAGTATCGTAAAGTTCCTGAAACCCGAAGCTATTATATATTTCGAATTTCCCAATTTAATACCCACACTGAAACAATTAACATGTAATACTACAGATATACTCGATAAATGTATAGTGTTCTATACTGAATTCTACAGATCAGCAGACGTAGGTAAACAATAACTGCATGTCTAGTGACTAGTGTTTCTAAGCAGGACATTTTTGAAGAATTTGTCAGTGGGGTGGGGGGGAGGGGCATCTACAAAAAGGGACCATACTATACCGATTGTGGAGAAATGATAGATGGTTTGTTGGTAACAAAAAGTTTGGTGTGGTATCGCATTTAACAGTAGGGAGGGGGGGGGGGTCTGGAGGTATTCTCCCCCAGAAAATATTTGTATTTCTCTATCCCTATGACTGCAATTCCCTGCATTTTCTGAAACAGATTTTTTGATATACAGCATTACATTGTGCTGTAGATAGACTGAACCTTCAGTTATGTACTTGCATAGTATGTTTATGCAGGGTCATCTTAAGAAAATTTTAGAACTGCCCATTTCGACAAGAGCAGAGGTAGTGAACACAGGCTAACTATGTGGCAGACAAGGTTCATGCATTAATCACTGCGCCAGAAACTCCCCTTCAATGAGACATTTTTGCCATGACGTATTGGATACCTCA
>CACRXK020008089.1:2338-14831 GCA_902702795.2 Paramuricea clavata
ATTAAATAAATGCATAAATTTTGCTTTATGCACTCGCGTGTGCAGTAATTTTGACAGTTATGCTATTTTAAATTCCCAGGCGCCTTAAATCTTTTGTCGATCAATGTCGATTTCTTGGGAAATTCCGAGGTTGCGCTTTTTTTGATACACCCTGTACATATGACAGCCAGATAGCAATATTACTCCCCTACGCTTTGAGAAACTAAGCCAGCGTGTCAAATTTAGTCAACTTGACGCTTATAATTAATCGTTATAATTAGTTGTTCACATTCTTGAGAAGCTTTAGACTATTGTGATTGTGTTCACAACAATAGAAAAGACAATGTCTTTCTTATTGTTTGCGTTTGCTGATATATTTGCTGAATATTAATGATATGTATATATTATTTGCTACGAATACAGTCAAAAATTGGGTACTTCCTCGGGTAGAAGAATTTGCATTACAAATTACGTCTTCAGTTAGTTATAGTGATTAGTGTTGAGGTTAGGGTTAGGGTAAGGGTTAGGGTAAGGGTTAGATTTAGGATTAGAGATAGGGTTATATCTGACGCGACAAACAACACAACTAGCCGATCACGTGATCAGTTCTCCTCTACCCGAGGATCTAGCCCAAAAATTGCTTGTATCTTGCTTCTAATTAAAGTCAAAAATGAAAAATCGAACACCGTCAATCGATGCAAAATAGAATAATTGGGTCAAATTTTATTCCGATCAGACAAGTAATGACGGAGTCTTTTTCAAAGAGCGTCGCCCCCTAACAACAACGACAACAAGATTAGCAGCGATTGGGGACCAGTTCCTGGTCCAACAATATCATATCATTCATTTACTAATCTCTGTTTTGGATTTATCTATATACATATTTTAGTTATTGTATATTCCTATTTTTATAAAGTCAAACCCTGCAGGGTGTAATAATTGCGCTAGAAGGTATCTGGTATGAAGACAACCACTGAAAACAACCGCACGGATTTTCAGGTGGCCATAAAGGTGGTGAGAATCTCGTGCGTGAGGTGCCTTGGTCCAAGATCGGCTAGCATGGCGTTTAAGACCTTTCTAACAATTTCGATCATTCTCTCCCAGACACCGCCCATATGGGATCCATGCATAGGGAGGATTGAAAACCCATTCACAGCATTCTTTGCTCAGGTAGGTGTCGACGGTGTTCTTATTTATTTCTTTAAACGCGGCATCCAATTCATTACGCGCTCCCACGAACTTGGTACCGTTATCGGAGTTGGATGGCGGACCCCTAATGAAGGAAAACCTACGTAAGGCTTTGATGAAACTCGAGGTATCCATGTATTCAATCAACTCTATATGGATCACCCTTACGGTAAGGTAAGAATTACGGCCTATCGTTCACTTCGAGCAGCTACTCCCCTGGTTTTCCGAGTTGTAATTTGTCACGGCCCGAATACGTCTAAACCCACGTATGTGAACGGAGGAGTTGGCGTTAATCCTTCGGTCGGCAATCTGCTGATTTTGTAATTTCCCTCTCTGCTTTCGACACTTGAAACAACGGTAGATGACTCTGTTGATAAGCCGTTTTCCGCCGATTATGCAATATCCCTGGGCTCTTATTATTCCTTGTGTGAAGTGTCGCCCCTAGTGCTTAAATTCATGGTGGAGGTGCTCGACAACCAGAGTTGTAACCATTGAAATGAATGTAACTGGAATGCTACCTCCGACCGGAAATTTGAAGCCAACTTGAAGGCCAGTCCCAGTCTTTTCACGCATGCGAAGAGTGCTCAATCAGTCAATGATGATATAAACACGCGTAATCTTAACCTCCAGACCCGCGTGTCTGGATGTAAAATTTGGCTTCAAGTAAAAGATAGGCAATTTATCTGAAGGTAGCATTCCAGTTACATTCATTTCAATGGTTGTAATATGATGTCCCGGCAGAATCACTGGGTATTTCTCTTCATTGGTTAGTTCTCCCCGTTCGAGACGACCGCCCACACGCAACAGTCTTTGTAGATCAATTGGTCTTTGTAGATCTTTGTAGATCATGATGAGTTGATCTTTGTAGATCGGTTTCTGAGGATGAAGTTCGGAGGATTATTCTTGAATCTTCGAATGCTTCCAGTAAGTTGGACCCTATTCCTACATCATTGGTTAAACTCTGTTGTCATGAATTGGCCCCAATCATCGCTGAAATCATTAATCTCTCTTTTTCTGAAGGAATTGTACCCGATCATTGGAAAATAGCGCTAGTTTTACCTCTTTTGAAGAAATTTGGACTTGATTTTATGTTTGAAAACTTCAGACCTATAAGCAACCTGCCATTTGTTGCCAAGTCTGCTGAGAAGGCAACGATCTCTCAGTTATCTATACATTGTGCTGAAAATGCCCCTTTTCCGAGTATCAATCAGCGTATCGGAAAAATCACTCAACAGAAACAGCTTTACTAAAAGTCCAGAACGACATTCTCCTCAGTATGGATCAGCAGGAGGTTACGCTTCTTGTGCTTATCGACCTAAGTGCCGCATTTGATACTATCGACCATGCTATCTTACTGGAGACACTTGAAAAAGACTTTGGCGTAACTGGAAATGCCCTCAAATGGCTAACATCTTATTTATCCGAGAGAAAACAAACAATTTTAATTAAAAACCATGAATCGGAAGTTTTCAATCTTCAATCGGGAGTTCCGCAGGGTAGCTGCCTTGGCCCTGTCCTCTTCATACTCTATGTGGCTGGGTTATTTAAGGTTATTGACAAACATCTTCCCAATGCACATACGTATGCAGATGACACCCAGATTTATCATTCGTTTCGGCCGGATACATCTTTATCACAAGATGCTGCACTAAAGAGTATTGAAAACTGTGTTGCTGACATTCGTGCCTGGATGCTTTCTAACCGTCTCTTGATAAATGATTCCAAGACTGAATTTATTATCATCGGTTCAAAGCAGCAAATGTCAAAGATTAACATCAATGAAATTACAGTTGGTGAATCTACGATCGAGCCTGTGGAGGTGGTTCAAAGCCTCGGAATGTGGTTTGACTCACATATGTCGATGGATATTCACATCGGAAAAGTGTGTAGTAAGGCGTTTCGCAGCCTCTATAATATCCGGCAGATAAGGAAATTCCTTTCAGAAGATACAACAAAGATTTTGGTTCATGCTTTTGTTACTTCACACCTGGACTACTGTAACTCATTGTTTTATGGTCTGCCACAGTCTCAATATGATAGGTTACAAAGAGTTCTCAATGCTGCAGCACGTGTGGTCTGTTTAATCCCCAAATTCGATCATATTACTCCCGTTTTGATTGGCCTTCATTGGCTTCCTGTACGATATCGGGTGATTTTCAAGATTTTGTTGCTGGTGTACAAGGCTCTTCATGCTAATGCACCGCCTTATATCTCAGACCTTCTGACACCTAAGCATATTGGTTGCTACAGCCTGCGCTCGAATGAGCAAAATTTGCTAATAGTTCCTAAGACAATGAGGAAAACGTTTGGCGACAGAGCTTTTGCCAAGGCTGGTCCATTTTTGTGGAATGAACTTCCCGCTGACATTCGTGAAGCGTCAACAGTGGAAACTTTTAAAAGCAGACTTAAGACCTTTCTTTTTAGAAAGGCATTTTATCTTTAAATATAATAGTAAATTTGAACTTCTCGCTGACATTCGTGAGGCGTCAACAGTGGAAACTTTTAAAAACAGACTTAAGACCTTTCTTTTTAAAAAAGGCATTTTATCTTTAAATATAATAGTAAATTTTAAACATGTATATATAGGTATCATCTCATACTTTATAACATTTTATTTGAATTTGTAATGATAGCGCTTTAGAATATTTATAGTTTTAGCGCTTTATAAATTAATAAATTATTATTAATTATTATTATTATGTTATCTAACTGTCTCTCATAACTTAAGGCGGCTCCATACAGTTTCTTGAAAAGTGGAAAAGCCACATTTCCGACCAAAAAATTCTCTGATTCTCAAAATACTGCTGTATACAAGACATCTGGTTTCATTTCTTCTATAAAATATCAATGTACAAATTTTGTGGGTCGGAAATGTGTCTTTTCCACTTTTCAAGAAACTGTATGGAGCCACCTTAAATGCATGATGCGGAAATTGTCTTGTATTTCTAGTTTAGGTATACTGAAGCCCGGCTGTACGGGGGTTTTAAAAGACCAGTTTGCCCCAATGTTTTTTAACACTTGGTTAGTGTAAATTCCCCGCTATGTCCCGGGGTGGGGTGGGGGGTGGGGCGTGGTTTCAAATGACTGAAGCATTAATACAATTAAACTTATAATATTGTGTAAAAGAAAGAATAATTAAATTCCCACAGAATTTGAAGAATGAAGACGTCGTCCTCACCTGTTTACAAAGGCAAATCGACGCCTACATTTCAAGCTGTAACACGGCATGAAGAATAATGGTAGTTATGTTTTATTACAACAATTTATTTAAATGAGTTTGTTTGTACGTCATCGCGTTTGTAGGTCACAAACACCCTATGGTGACGGTATACATTTGAGTCTTTCAAAAGCTTCTTTCTCCAGCCGCTCCTGATGTGCTGGGTGTGCTATTTGGATCAAAGCGTGTGCTCGTTGTCTTAAATTCTTCCCAAATAAATTTGCCAGTCCATATTCAGTGACAATGTAATGAACATGTGCTCGGGTTGTTACCACACCAGCACCTAGAAAGGACCAGGAATCATATAATATATTTGTGTGAAATAGACTGCCTTACTTGTATTAAACTTCCCGTCGTACTAATTTTCGCTCGGCTTTAAGTTTGCTCGATTTAATTTCACGCACCTTGTTGAGACTTATTCGCACAGCTTTAAATTCGCGCAAGTAATTTTCCGTGTTCGTTCTTTTTGGTTTGTTTAATAGAACTATTAACAACAAATACTTTTTTCAACAAATACTTCAATATTTGTCAGAACTTAATATTTGTTTTTTCTACAAATACTTCAATATTTGTCAGAACTTAATAAAAAAGTCATTAAGTGGCCTCAACAAATGGCTTCAAAGTATGTAATGTAAGCAAAATTCATGATAACATGAAAAGTGTGAGTTCAAAATACCAACGGGACTAAACAAATTGTCAACCTCGTACCAAGGGCTAACCTTCGAATGGCTTCAAAATTATGTAATGTAAGCAAAATTCGTGATAACAATAAAGCGCGAGTTCAAAATACCAACAAGAACTAAAAAAATTGTCAACCTCGTACTCAGGGCTAGCCGCGAATTGAAGGCCAACGACATCATAACCGGAAATACCCGCCCACATGAACTATGGGTTTCAGTAAAATGGGAAATTCCCATCCACATGAATTATTAGGTATATGCACGTTCAACTACTAAAACGAAATGCCGATGCTTACCTTGTTTGATATAAGGCACTATCCTTGTTTCTCCTTTACTTGTAACAGAAGGAAATGCCAAAATAGGTTTTCCTAAACCATCGTCCCCTAATGCGGCTCCCCGAATAAAATCAATTTGTCCGCCAACACCTAAAGAACGAAACGACAAAATGGTAATTACCAGTGAGGATTACAAAGAATTCATTTGTGTCTGACTGATCCGATTAACTGTGCAGTTGTTCAGGGATTGCATGGCTAATAATAGCCGGCCAACTTTTCAATATTTACCTTAATAGCTCGTCCTGATCACTTCCCGCATGATCAATCACATTACTTTACTTTTGGTAAGCAGCCTGAACGATCGAAGCAACCGAAACGTTCATGCTTCAACGGATATTGTTTCGGAATTTTCTGCATGTCTGTTACCATATGACTTGTGACGTGATTTTTTTACTTGTGACAATGAAGCCAAGAAAATATTTTGTTTTCCTTCTCTAGCTTGTTAACTTTAATTTAAGTGAAATCTGGGGGTTTCATTCAGTGATTGGTCAAAATATATGTCCGTGCGAAATGAAATTAATCGGTCATTTAGTGATCGGCAAATAGCAGACCGTTACAATCCGCCCTGCGTAACTGACAATCTCTAAGAAACATATTTGTACATAACCTATATACCTTATTGTGAAACAGTTCAGATGGAAACAATATACAAATAATGAATGTTTATGAGTGCAATGGTAAGAATATTTTCATGCACGAGGTAAAAGATGGAATGTTCCGTTCGAGGCGACAGTCGAGTACACAAATACACAAACTAAAATAGTAGGTTAAATTTTAATCCAGGGTTAGCGCTATAACCTATACCTTTGAACAATCGGCCCCAGGGTTCCTACCCTTGAGTGAAGATAAAATTGAATGACTATTCCAAGATTCCTATGAGAACTTTTGTCATTCAATTAAAGGCCCTTAAGTGTAAAAATATTCATAAAGTTTTACTCAGTGCTCTAAAGAATTCATTTGAAGTCTGTAAAATAAACAATTCAGGTATCATCAGAGAAATGAATATAACTGGAATAATGATGCACGGATATCCATATCGGTGTATCGGTATCGGCTTATCGGTATTAAAATATTAATATTGGTGTTAGCTAGTAATTTTGTTGTTGATATTACGAAGGCGAGGTGATTATTGGTGAATAAAAACCGGGACGAAGTCGAGGTTTTTATTCACGATAATCACCGAGCCTGAGGTGAATAATTGTTTCAGTATGATTTCATATAGGTGATTTTTTGAAGAAAATATACAAATTTCTTCGTCATGTAATTGACAAAGTAAAACGGCTTCGGTCGGCATTTCGAAAATCGCTTAGGTGATTATATAATCACCTCAATGGCAACCAATCAGCGTGGAGAATTTGCAATAATCACTTATGTAATTATACTAACAAATAATATTTAATGATTGGTTATAGCTGCAGTCCAATAGTAATTTTTATTACAAATAAACAGTCACTGGCGTAGTAATATACTAGTTTGTTGCATGTATTTGCAAATTTGCATTTCATTTGATATTTTTAGCATTTAGAAACAAATGAATTGAATTGAATTAAATTCAAAAGTATTAAAGTAGAACTGTCATGATGTCATTTTTGAATTTTGTGAAATGACATAGAATATCGGTATCGGCAAAATATCGGTCCTTCAATATCGGTTATCGGAATATCTCAAACTCATTAATAACTCATGATAAATTAGTCAACCATATTGCTTTATTTTGCTCACATGACAATACTGGATACCTGATGAAGTACATTGGTCTTAGGACTGGATCAAAATTCAAATTTCCGGTTGGAGGTGGCGTTCCAATAATATATTCATTTCATTGGCTGTAATCAACATATATAGGAAGGAAGAGATATAGGAAGTCTCGATTACGTGAAATAATAGAGAGTTTAAGTTCGACTTCCGATACCAATACCTGATACTAACAACATGTCATACGCATGCTCTCTGCTTGGAAGAAGCACACGGACAAGTGTATTGGAAGTCACCACTATACCGAAGTCGGCCTTGTATTGGAAGTCGGGGGAATTGTAAGATAAACTCATATAAATCGGATATTTCATAATTTTTACGATAAACATGTAAACTATTTGTTTATTAGCATCGCCTGAGTCATGTTTTAGTCGGAATTTTAGCTCAGCTGCCGTTTAGTATACCGCACATTTTCGGTGACGATTAATGTGTTCTATACTTTATCTGTCGTGATAACTTAACGCTTTAAAATTCCCGGTACCAAAATGAGAACGGAAGTGAAAACATTGGTATCGGTATTGGTATCGAACTTAAACTGTCCAATATAAATCACATAGCCAATCATTACATTTCAATATTGAAATCTTTCAACCAATCTTTACAGCAATTCCAAACATTACTGACACATGAGCCTAAATACCATGCTTACCAGAATACATTCTTGTTCCAATAGAATCAGAAACAACCTGACCAGTTATATCAACTTCAATACATGAATTAATGGCGGTGACTTTGGGGTTTTTCGCAATGTTCTCCACCTTGTTCACGAATGATATATCCAACATTTCTATTCAAAGAAATACGTCCACAGTTCAATCTTGTGAAGAAAACTACATTGGGTTTGTTGTGGAAGTAAGTTGAGAGAATTTCATGTATGTGCAAAATAAGATCAAGGTGCAAACCAAGAGCTAATGTTCGATTCGTTATTTCGTTGGCCTTCTGCTTTTTAGTATGGCGAGTAGTATGCTTTCGAGTACAATTTGAAAAAAAAAACAAGCACGTGAATTTTTCAAACACAATTACAATTGTACAAGTTCAAAGGACAAGTACAATTTTGTAAACAAATACAGTTGATGATCAACATACGGGTGATTTCCTAAAGAGGTGTGCTAATGTTACAAAATACATATATGTACTAAAGTTACTTAAATATTACTATACTAATTTCCAACATATGATAACTTCTATATTAATATTTAATATTATAACATTTATAAAGCGCTTAAACTATAAATATTCTAAAGCGCTAGGTATACAAACAGTGAAATATAAAATCGTAAAATTACTTTAGACTACATTTACACATTATTCACCGTTAATTGAAAGTTAAAAATTGTCTATATGAAAAACACTACTAATGTACGCATCCCTAAAAAGAAATGTTTCAAGATGTCTCTTGAAACTGTCGACCGAAAACGAAGCACGAATGTCAAGTGGGAGCAACTTGCACAGAAAAGGACCAGCTCTCACCAAAGCACGATCGCCCGATGTCTTCCAGCGAGTATACGGCACATCGAGGAGATCTTGCATATCAAATCTCATTAACGAATAGCAACAATCCTGTGTACGTGTTAACAAATCACAAATGTATTTAGGAGCTAACCCATGAAGCGCCTTGTAAACGATAAGAAGAATCTTAAATAACACGTCGTCTTTTACAGGCAACCAGTGAAGTTTCATCAATGTTGGTGTAATGTGATCGAATTTAGGTATTAACTCTTTGCAGCCGATCGAGTTGATATTTTGGAATCCCAAAAAGTAGCGAATTACAATAATCGATGTGGGACGTAATGAATGCGTGAACCAAGATTTTCGTGGAATCCTCGGTTAAGTAATTTCTAATATGATATAATAATATGATATAAACTCCAAAAAGCCTTACTGCAGACCTTGCTAACATGGATGACTCCATCGACATATGCATATCGAACCATGACCCAAGAAACGTTCACGTCACCCACTCGTAGTTTATCAATGGATAGCTTGATCAGTTGTTGTCGAGAGCCAATTATAATAAACTCAGTCTTATTGCTTTGAATAAAAAGACGATGATGAACCATCCAGGTACGAATATCATTAACGCAATCTTCCATAGCTCTTACTGCTGTTTCCTGATTGTACTGCAAAGTCAACTGGATATTAGATTTTCCGCTTCTTGTTCACCTGACATATATGTGCTAAGAGGTCAATTATACTACACGTCAATTATGGTCAACATGTTTTAGCCCGTGGTCTTTGTGCTTTTGTAAAAGGAGTTATCTATAAATTTAAGATGCGAGGTGTTTTTGTAGTATCTGTATAAATTATAGAATAATTAATTTAAGAAGTTCCTCAGGTTGTAAAACATTTGGTTATAGACCTGCATGCTTTGTAAATGATTGCCACTTGCCGGCATGATGTAAGACTGTAACTAAGCCAAACTTGAAAATTTTTGCATCAAGGTGTCTGGATAAAAAATAAGTGGTGAATTTAAATACAGATGTTTCCTTGTCTGTTGCTATGTGAAACAATGTCAATGCTGTTTATAGCATGCAATAAGAGTCACTGTGGATCAATACAAGGCTCCTTTGCTAAAAATGTATTAGCATTGATTCCATTTCCAAACTATTATTCTATGTGAATATATTGGCAATTATGTATAAAAGGAGATACAGTAGGATTGAAATAACTACCAGTTTCAATCAAATAACTAGTTAATTTCTGTATCAAGCCCCTTCGGTGTTATTTTTTCCCAAGCATCATCGAGGGCGCACTTTTGTTCTAAAAATCTAAATCTGGTTACCATTAAAAAATGTCCATATTCAGAGTTACCGTTGTACTATATTTTATTAAAATACTGCAGAAATGCAATATAATTCATGATTTTAAGAGTTAATTGAATGGGGTCTGCATGGTTAAAAGGGAGGGGGGCTTATTTATTTTTGATTTTTGTATCCAAATGAGGGGGAGGGAGGTTATTGGAGAGGGACTTGAAGAGAAGGGGGCTAAATATAGAAATTACAGTACTTCCATTCCTTCCTCTCCCCTCCCAAACATGCTGCAGGAGAGTGGCAACTGGGGTTAAAGCCTGGATTGCAAGGTTGATGTATAATTTGCATGTTATGTACCTGGTAATATGGAGTAATGAGCTAGTAAATACACCCTTGCCTATAATTAGTTGCTGATTAAATGTTCAAAGATACAGAATGTGAAGCATGAAAAACAAATGGAAGATACCCACTGCAAGAAATTTTCAACAAATATATATGGATTTGTTCACTTCATTTCTTACTTTCGACACAAGTAATTATGGTAATTATAATTACAAACACAATGTACTGTCATTTAAAGACTTTATATGTGCTCCATGTATATATGTTAATGTAATATAATATAAAAAATAATGTGTTTATTGTTAAAATATGGGATATATAATACCGTAAACCTCCGACTATAAGCCCTGGGCTTATATTCTTTTGTAAGTGATTTTTGATGGGCTTAGGGGGGGGGGGGCTTATATGCACGGGGGCCTTATACATGGACGATCAATTGTGTTAGTAATAAACAAGTCAGTCATAAACAGGAAAATAAACATGTATTAATAACACACTTTGATTAACATAGTAAGCTATAAAGACAATGACAGTGTTTCAAATATCGTTCTCTGCTATATTAAAAGACAATGTCAATGTTAAATAACATAGTGGGATACTGGGCTTATATTCAGGGGGCTTATATTCAGGGGACTTATATTCAGGGGGGCTTATATTTGGGGGGAGGGGGCTTATATTTGGAATGAGGTGAGCATTAATATATTCAGAGGTTTACAGTATACAGTTGAAAAAAGCTTGTATTTTCTTGTCATAGACACACATTTCTGGGTGCATATAGAACAGCTTATACGTCAGGTTCTCATGTCGATCCAATGGTAATTTGATATCGCTGCCATCACCATAATATAGTGTAGCACAGAATGGCCTTCAGGCCTTGTATCATACTTTGACATCATGCATGCAGAAATGCCTTGGTCATTCATGTGGAGATATTTCTATCACGATAGAATTAGTTACGCCAAGTAACACGTCAGGTAGCAGCTGAAATATTTTAATATTTGCCATAATAGCCCATAACCTGTTGGCAAAACAACCAAAACATCTTCACCATTTTACATTTATATGGCCGAGATACATTTGAATGTCTCGTCTTTTAACGAATATTCAAGCCCTCTTTTCGCTAGAACAACTTTCATAGCTCTTTCAATATTTGCCATTGAATATAATTTAATAGTAGTACGATTTAAAGCACCTTTAAACGTATAAAAAACCATTTTGTATACTATATTCTGATGAGAATCTTTGTTTAAAACAATATCGATTGTGAGCGTGTGCCCGCGCGAATTTAGTAAGCGGAATAAGCAAAAGCAATAAAAGCGCATGCGCCATTTATCTCATTTTGGATAAAAAAATTCGATTTCCCCAGAGTCATGCCACAACCTACCCGCGAACAGGCATACTCTGGGAACGAGATTGTATCATCATCGATTCGATACTCGCCTCCAGGTCCCTCAGCGCAAACTTTAATTTTTGACATGCAGGGAAAACAGGGAACCCAACGTCGTTTAAAGTAACAGTCCAATAGTTGCCGAATGAGCACAGACGGTTAAAATTCGGTTTAAAATTTTAAAAACCCATTATATTACCATCAAATTGCTCTGGCAATTGTCTTTGTAGCATGCAACAAGTATTGAATAACAGCATGCGAGGCTCACGCCGCAATCTTGCGCTGTAAATGCGTCTTGAATCGTACGCATTTATTCAAGTTATTGAGGCAGCTGATTTAGTAACACTTTTCGCTAGACGTGATAAACTCTCTAAGGACTTATTTGAGATGATAGCCAGCGATACAGATCATAAGCTGGCTTCACGTCTTCCGCTGAAGGCTTCCGACACCATAAATCTGCGTAGGATGAGAGACTATCAAATTCCAAAATTTAGAACTAATAGATTTAAGAACTCTTTTATAATTAGTCATGCTATCGAACGTTATAGAAGTTAGTTATATTGAACATTATTTGGTAAATAGTAGATGTAGTATATTGTAAAATTCTTAGCACGTAATTCAGCCTTTGGCTGCTAGGTGATTTTTATTGGAATAAACGATTTATCTATCTTATCTATCTATTCAACCAAAAAGTACGTGAACCAATATCCTCCGTTGCCCGCATTGCTGCAGAGTATCGATCTGGTTGATCATGTAATATGTCTGAAGAACGCATTTTGTAATATGAAGTATGCACTCAACCCTAAATTAGCCCTAAACGATATATCCATAGTGGTACTTACGTATACCCCCCCCCCCCC
>CACRXK020008090.1:0-20636 GCA_902702795.2 Paramuricea clavata
ATATATATATATATATATATATATATATATATATATATATATATATATATATATATATATATATATATATATATATATATATATATATATATAAAAATATATATATATATATATATATATATATATATATATATATATATATATATATATATATATATATATATATATATATATATATATATATATATATATATATATATATTGATATATATATATATTGATATATATATATATATTGATATATATATATATATTGATATATTGATATATTGATATACAAAATCTAACTGGAATGCGCGGCAATGATTACTGTTTAGAAAAAGAGTTGATACTGTATATTGAATGCCTCTTGCAAATGGTGGAAACTTAATTTGGTTCCACCCTGTTCTAATTCTGGACACACTCTAATATTTGTTGAGGAATTTTATTTAGTATAAAACTCAAGCAATTGTTTAGAGCAATTGTCGAAAGAAAAGAAAAATCTCAATAATTAGTGCCCCCTGTTGCATCCCCCTTTAGAATTTTATGCCGCCTTAGCGTTTACCGTTTAAATATTAGTTCTGGAACTTTCTGGAACTTAAATATATTTGTCGTGCAAATAGTGAAGTAAACTAGCAAATAGCTATGGAACTGCATGATACAGCCAGAATTCCTAGATTTAACGACCGTGTGTAGAAAGACTGTTATATAAAAGGCCGTATTACGCGAGGCAATTTTTTCATAGCGCCCTAAAACTAAAAGAAGTCACAGCAACATTGTGAGCATGTGGGATAAAATTTTCCATATGAACGCTTTATCCCACCTGACTGGGATGAACATTTTTCTCCGATTTTGACCTATCATAATGTATATTTTGAACGGCATAGTTAGAAATTCAAAATACAAACAAAAAATAAACATTAACACTTTAACAGGCCTAAAATCTAAATAGACACTGTTAAAGTCGTAATCCAAGGTGCAGTTTGTTTAAATACAACAAAGGATATTTATTTTGAAGACGCCATGTTTACAATATATATATGTATGGGATAAAAACAGTCATGAACACATATTTCACCCCACTCAGTTGAGCTTGCCCCTCACAGCCGCATGCCCTTAATAAATAATGTGGCTATCATTTAGTCATACAAACAGGCAGGGACAAGGATTGACTTGATATTTGTAAATCACATTCCGCGGAATGCAACATTATTATTTAAAGTCCAAGTTTCCGAAGTACGACATTTTATACATAAATTTGAAAACGTAGAACTTGCATGATTGCCAGAACAGGAAGGGGTTGAATGATGGATTGAGATGGATAGGGATTCAACTACCTGAAAAATTCAAGTAAATCGTCGACGTTTCGAGCGAAGGCCCTTTGTTGGGAAGGGCCTTCGATGGGCCGGTCTTCGCTCGAAACGGCGAAATTTTACTTGTATTGTTCAAATAGTTGAATCCGTGTCCATTTGAATTTTCTGGTGTTTTTGGTACTACCTACGCTGGCACAGATCGTCGAATGATGGATGCCGATGGGTTCTTGATAAATGTGCAATTAACCCTTTTGTGCTGCTTTTCTCTGATGTTGAGTACTATACATAAATGTTGCCGAGGTGACACCGTAGGGGTCGTCATTGAAGTCATTCTATTTTTTTCCTTGACAAGAAAAATCGCTACATCAGCAGGTGGTGCATGCCTGTTTACTCATCCAGATCAGAGCTCATTGAAATCGATAGAAATACCGTTATCACTATTTTAACACTGCCTGCGAAATATTCTTTATTGTACTGTACAAATACAAAATCGACAGCCAATATTTGGCCTATGTGTTTACTCGTTTTCTGTGGAGTTATAACGGAGAGATTCTTAGGCCATGCGATCAGAGCATATATAGGTGCATACTTGGTATATTTCTGACGGTCGTCATGACAACGCTTGCACTGCTATACAAATAGCCCCGGCATGTAGCTGAATCGTGTTTTGAAAAATCTCGCGTGGGCCGCTTCAGATATTGCAATTATCACAAAAGGCAGAAATATATCGACTGCTTCGCCGTTGTTCGTAGTGTACCTTTGTGGCGTTTCTACGTGGCTGTATCATGTTTCAATTTCGACCTTATCACGTTGATTTCCGGGTGATAAATTGGTATTATTAAATAATAACCAAAGTAGCGATGAACGAATGATGCTTGAATGAAAATATCTCGCATCCACATCCGGTAAGCAACACAACTGTATCAATAGCATCATTGATGAGCAGTCCGTGTAGAACATGGTGTACTAGCCACTTGAAAACTGATTGGTTTTTCTGGCCGAGCGAGCTTGTGATTATCGTTCTTCAACTTTCGTACATGAGATGGTAAATGTCTGCGATGTGGCACAATGGTTTCGCGACGCAACTTCGGATAAACGGCTGGAAGCCCTATGTCGCCTCATAGATTGCTGTATGCCATTGGAATTACGATTTCTGAATACGTACTTGGACGAATTGCTGAGACGAAACTTGATTGTGAATCAACACTCGGACTCGAGTATGCCCGAACTACACGAAATCACCGATTCCACTTGCCGTCGGCAACTGTGCTTAATTCTGACGCGGCTGAAATCGGCCAACGTTCTAGCCGGTTGTATATATGATATTTTGATACAATACAATTTTAGTGAATTTTTCTCTCGCGTTATGGTAATGGAAGAAGAGTTAGTCGACGAGATTTTATTATTATTCACCTTAGCCGCAAATCATCCGGCTATGACTTTTTCCCAACGTCGCAATCTGCACCAAAGACTCGTAGACCTACGTGAAACTATAGAAAAATCTTTCAAGGTATCAATTGTACAATTTTTTAAACAATACAGCTTTTCATTCAATTTCATGCAAATTTTAAAGCACCAGCGTTTGTTGGTATAATTTTATAGCCCACTGGAATAGCTTATTTTGACGAAGAAGGGTTGTAATAATAAATATCTTTCGTACAGGAAGGGCATATGGCGAATATATACATGAAATCACGCAAGCTCGTATCGTGTTACTTTCGCTTTGTGTGTGTATGTGTGTTCGCGGGTATTGTATAATCCCTATATTATTTAAAATATTTAACTGTTGCAAATTTCGTTTGTCAATATGCGTCTCTCAGCTGTATTGTCATTGTAAGAAATATTATTTGAATAAGGATAACGAGAATTGAACGATTTCTCTTTGCACCCTAAGCGAACGCATGAAATCTTGGACTTAGCCCCGTAGATGAAAATAAATGCATCAATGTTGAAAATTAAATAATATTTTAGAAATTTACAATGTTGCATCTCAACTATTATCATAAATTTGTAATCTAGGGCTTTCGTTTAAGTAACTTTATCAGACAGGTTGCACTCGAGTTGTGACAATGCTGCCTTTCATGCTTTCCTATAGTGTTACCATGCTACTGATGTTTGTTCGCAACACAATCAAGAATATATATGCAAGCCTCTTGAAAAATCAAGCACTCGAGAAGTGACGAACTTGAGAGACCAACTGCAGCCAACGGCTGAAACTCTGAAAGCCGAATTAAATATGCAGCCTGCAGACGACGTCGAGAAAACCGATGTTCCCGCTAACAAAAATACTTCGGGAGGTATGTATCGATAAATATTAAACCCTCTATATGGATTAAGTTACTGTATGTGTGTAGTATAGCATATATTCTCTTCGGATAATCGGGGCAAACGACTTTTAATGAATACTTTACGTATACAAACACAGTTAATGCATTTCTAATCATGTACAAGGGGAATCAATATAAGGATATATTTTTAATTGAAAATATTTGACAGAACATTTTTGTCTGGTCTTAATTGCCCCGGGGTAACTTCTGTCAACACAAACCATACGTTCTATACTCCTATATATAATAATAATTCGCTGCTCTCGACAGCTTAAAAAGCAAACTTCTATATGATGGGCTTGGATTTCATCATTGCATTTGGTCTTCGTCTAAAACACCTCGTTTTGTTAAACTTTATATAATTGTAGATACATTATACTTCGTTCGGTGTTACGCCTTACGGTTTGATAGATCTGAAAGAATTTTTAAATGCTCGGTTGGAGCCCTATTAAACGTGTTCTTTAGTACATTCTGTACATGCAAACAATGCTAAGCGTTTTCTCTCCTTAGCGTTCTCAAATTCGAAACACGCTTGTTCGTTTTGTGTCCTTGCGCAAATCGCGATTAGTTTTAATCTTCTTTCATGGATTACAACAAGAAGCTTTTGTCTCTGTAGACTGTAGTTTTCTCTACGAGTCTGCATCATAGATATCCAATATATCTATATGGTCTGCATGCACTCATTGCGATTTATTCTTTTAGATAACTGTATAAACTGCCGTAGAAATTGAAAACGTTTGGACTTTCGGGCTACTCGACATTCGAAGCGATTTTTGAATAAAAAAATTTTTAATCTTTTCGGGTAGTTCAAAACTCAGCAGCCTCGGACGCTACCTATATATCAGTACGTCCTAAGTTTATTCACTCACATATATGTCGATTTGTAAATTGGCGTGCAAAAGGCCATATATGTGTTTTGACTGACATGCACGCAAGTATTGCTTGATTTTTAATAGCGTGCCATTTCTGTTTTGTGTTCCAATTTGCGTGTGCGGAAAACAACATTTCGTGGTGGGCTAGATGCATTTTACCATTTAATTCATACAGTTAAAGTATTTTACTATACATGTATATCTAAGGCACACTATTTAACTATTTTGCTCTTTCTAACAACAGATTATATTACTTTGTCTAACACCAGCATATATTGTGCATCATGCGCTTTCAAAAACAAATGAACGCGATCTTTCTTGTTTTACATGTATTTGGTCTTGCATGCAGCCGCAAGATGACTGTAATATCAAACTCTTAGTCTCTCCCAAGAAGTCATACACCAAGCAAATTTACTGTCAGTCTGCAATATTTATGAAGGCTCGGATCCTCCGAGTAATGACTTTTTAAAGCGTTCTAAAATTGGCCGTAAATTGCATTTACTCGGGAGTAAACTTTGTGTTTATAAATTAAAATTTCTTTCTATGAATTGTAAGATCAACGGTTGAAAGCATCGCTATCCGGTAGCGCAGTCTGGTCTTCGATACAAAAGCGTTTTACTCTCGCGCGCAAGGACGATTTTATACTTTGTGTAGCACTAAATTACTAGTCCTACGGGCTGTTTATATGGTCCCGCTTACCCGCGGGATTCAATGAAGTGTGACGTATTTTGAACAATTGAAATAGTATTACTTTATCATCTAACAAAATTGCTTGTTACAAATTGTATGAAATTCCATGTTTTAGACAAAAAAACAAATGTTGTTGAATGCTATTAATCGCCTTCTCCATTAATTATTTAACTTTTGTTTATGGCTGAAGCTGCACGTATTTCAATTGCTCAAAATACGTCACACTTCACTATTGAATCCTGGGTAAGCGGGACCATATAAACATCCCCTTGGCTGTCTATTTTGCAATAAATTTCATAAAAAAAACCATCATTTGCATTGCGAAATGTCGCTAAAAATTATCTTGGGGCATCGCAGTTTTTTTCGCGTTTGACGTCTTATGAGAAAGGTCTATTATTCTTTGTCCAATAGAAAGATGATTTTGCTCGGTCTATACGTCAGACATTTGTACCCTGTCAAACGTGTCACGCATGCATTTAGGCGATTTTATTTGCGAATGCTCTAAAAGTCAAGACTGGGATGATATATGATTAATTTGTAACCTAAGCCTGAAGTTTTGAAGCTCTTTCTTGGATTGATGAACAATGGTTTCTGTAATTTTCTATAAAAAATTAAGCCTTTAATGCTTACCGTCGTGGTCCATTATCAATGTAGCGATTGAACGAAAAAAAATAATAAAATGGTACGCGTTGGACGGTTGGCTCCGACTTTATAAACTTTATAGTCTGCTAAATTATACATTGTTTAGAAGATTTATGTTGAAACGAGTTGTAGTAGATGATCTGTCGACTCATTATTCTCCTTCCTCGCTAGTGGAGGTGTACATTGGTTCGGATTGGACGTTTATAATCCGACAATTGGCTAATGTTTAAAATCCAATCCGAATCCGATCCGAGTTTTGATAAAGAATTCCGATCCGAAGAATCCTTTAATAAAATAAATTTCTCATTCAAGTGGAAATGTTTAACCAAATAATAATTATTATATACAATTAATTCATTTTATTTCGAATATCCGATCCGACCACGAAACAACTTTATCAATCCGATCCAATCCGAAATGAATATTTTTTGTACACCTCTACTCGCTAGTATTCACTTCGTTAAATACCAGTACTCATTGATATTGGTGCCTGCGAGCAAAACGTCAGAACATGCCTGGAAAAGTGCGTCACTTTTTAGGTTTAAAAACTCCTTTTTAGGTTTAAAATCTCATTAACGCCAAATGCGACCAAAACGCCCCCTTTAAATTATTCAATCGTATTAAATGCCGGGCAATCTTATATTTGTAAAACTATTCTCATATTCCCATTTTTAAAGCCAGGCGCACATTCTACGATTCACGCATGAGTTGGTTACGCTCTCATGGTATGTGACATGCAGGCATCATCATTAAATATCCTGCCATTAAAAATCATGAAAGACTGGACTTGAAAATATTGATATTTGAGTCCTTGATCAAACAGCTGCAAACGTCATAATGCATCAGTCAATGTAAACCCCCGGCCCCCTAACCCGGGGCATTAGGCGGGGATTAGATATTTTCGTTTCTAATCAGAGCTAATGCCCCGCCATGTGGAGACAGTTAAAATGGACAAATGCCCCGGCCTGTGGGGCTTTCAGAACCTTTTAAACCAAATTCAATACAAAGTGAAATGCAACACTGCAATACCAAAAAGACAATTTAGTAAACGTGCTTTATATACTATTTAAAGCACGCGTAGGAGTGTTTTATCAGATATAAAACGCGAGGCGCAGCCGAGCGTTTTATATCTGATAAAACACTCCTACAAGTGCTTTAAATGGCTTAAAAAACGACCCATCTTCTGATGAGTACATTAGCGAAGTAATTTTTAAAATAAACTTTGTCTAAACCGAGAAAATCAAAGCTAAAGTTTATGTATAAATTAACATGATTTTTTTATCACATATAAAGATACGACACGCTTATGATTTTTCTTTGTGTTTTGCTCCTGAATTATTAATGAGTTTCTTAAATTCATATTAAATATGGTTATATTTTAAAGTTTATATGAATTGCTTTTGTGTTTTTCTTGCCTATTGCCATAGTTAGATCATGAATATCGAAATATATTTAAACTACCTTTCGAACATGCTTCAACACTCAATGCGTGCATTGTTATCAAAATTTCCATGTGTATCACTGTCTTTATTTGTTTTAATACAAATATTAAATATTACAATATATAACAATAAAAAACAACGTTAATACCAAGGTATGCGTGAGCGAAGAAAGATCAAAATATATAAAAAAATATCGAAAATATCACACACATGCAAACGTCAAGACAAAGCATGTGGTTAAAGCGCTGAGCCAAAGCCAGTATAATAAGGGCTATAGATGAAGTATATACCTCAAATCCATGGTGTCAAATCCCCGCCAAACGCCCCAGTAATTCTAAACGAAGATCTAAATGAACCAAATGCCCTGCTCATGCTTAGGGGCATTAATAAACTGCAAACGCCCGGCTAATCCCCGCATAGCCCCGGGGTGGGGGGGGGTTACATTGACTGGTGCATAACGCAGAAAATTCATGGCGTGGTGTTTTCTATAATTTGGCAAAATTAGTATATAGCATGATCATGAACACCTATATTCTAAATATGGATGAGAATTATTTGAAAAGTAAATGAGTTAAGCAAATCTTCTATATAATAAAGACAACGATTGATTGTTTTTTTATAAGAGACGTTCGTTTGTATTCTGTTTATACATTGAAAAGTATGGACAGAAACAATCGAGCATTCCTTACAATGACTTCACCAATATAATCACCTGAAGTTAATTAGGTCCAAATACACAAGGTTGGAATTTAATTAGGTTAGGTCTAAAATGTATAAAAGTTATACCCGACGTCTCAAAATCATGAGCATCATATTTCGGATCTTTTCCTAGCCAATTTTTGGCTCAGAGCGCAGGAAAACTTACGTATGCGAATTTATAACAATTTTAATAATACAACCATCACCAAGAGCGCGAGCATATTTAATTTAATAATGCGGGCCGAACGCTGATAAGAAACGTCCGTCCGGCTTTTTTTTTTCATTTGACCTTGACGCCATTTGTTCCTTCAGACGAGATAAAAGGTTCCTAAAGACAAAGGACAATAGCGCATGCATACCTTATGCATGATGTATTTAAATTCGCGCGATATTAGAATTTTTGCAAATCTATAAGGTGTCTGAAAAAGCAAAACTGAGCCGCGCGAATAAGTTATAGCTGCAGTAACTGCAGACGAGAAGCACAATATTGATTATTGGGACCATTGGATTAGCCATGCATTACTCCATTAGTGTCGTTGTTTGGCGTGGCTCCATGATTGATTCTGTCTTGCTCATATCTTTTCGTTGAATGAAGAGATGAGCTTTTCTCGAGATCCACTTGCGGCTCACCCGAATTTTCAATATCCATTGGCATTGCCAAATGTTGCCCATCTTTAAGAGCAGATTATTTTGTATGTTGCGCAACACGCGCGCTCAAAGCCAATGCGCAAAATGCCACTTGGCTTATGACTGTATTAACTTTAAAAACCTTTTTGTGATATAGCTACGTTTCTCAAATGTTTCTCAATGTTCAAAGTTCAAAGTAATTTTCAGTCTACTTGCTATAACGATATATGACACCAATTTTAAATCATGATTATAACAGTTGAATTTCAATTTACATTTTGTGTATTTCTAAATGTTTCACAACCGCCAGATGCATTTGAAAAGGTGACTAAGTAGCTTACCTTTTAAACTATAAAATAAAACTAAAGCTAGCAAAGTAATTTTGGAACATATATGCCAACAAGATTTTGGTTTTGAACGCTTTTTCATCGCAATCATGCGCGACATAAAGAAGTATCATCGAAGTGTAAATTTGTAGTTTTGTTCCGCTACGATTAAGCTGCACGAAATCAGCACAACTCCGCCAAAATTAGGCATTTGGTGCGTGACATCTATGTGTGAAGACGTTTAAAAACCTTATAAAAATATTTGCATGAGTCGTTCTATACCTCTATATACAGTTCCTGTTTTGAGATATGATACCGAAATTGGACATATATACTGGTTTGTCAATACAAACATTGTGTGTACTTTATCCACGCAAAGTGCTTAATGGTTAATACGTTCCTTCCTTTTGTTAAATGACGTATGATTATTCCACTTATCTTTCATCTTTTCAACGAAATCTAATTAATTTAATCATCGCTCGAAACATCTTACCCCGTCAAATGCGGTTGACAGAATTGCTACCATATAGCCATAGGGCATGAAGCTGCAATATTGAACCAACATGGTCGAAGCCAATTTTTCAACTGCAATTCAAAATTTCGTTGATAATTCACAAGTATGGCGAGGCTCTTTACATTTCTTTGTTTACGTATCTACCGACGGTTTAGATTGGAAAGTGAAAAAAAAATAATACACCTCGACTGTCTGACAATTGGTACTAAATTTTAATACATGACTATCTATATGATGACTGCTCGCTCAAGTAAACTCATGGTGCATGGGTCCCCCTACGTTGAATAAAATATAAAAGATGCCCCAGATGGCAAACAGTATTATTAGGTCAGACCAGGGACGTAGCAAGACTTCGTTTGGGTTTTTTGGTGGGAGGTTGTAAAGATGCAAAGGAGTTGCTAAATTACTTTTTGCGTTACCTAAAAACATTTTTTTAAATTTAGTGTGGTTTTTTTCATGTTTACATTCAAGTAACAGGTGTAAAATTATAAAAGTTCGAAAGAATAGATTAGAACAATAGGATATGGGGATAAAATTGCTAACTTTCTCTCCCTCTTAACTTCCGCATTTGCCAGTTAATGCTCTCGTAATTTACCTAAAAATCTGAAAGAATCACCTAGAAATTCACCTGAAATTATTCATGAACTAATATTATTATTATTGTGGGGGGGCTGTCGCTACGCAATATACTTAAACTGATCCTGGTCCTAATTGTTCTCAAAGTGCCTAGAGTATGATAGGCGCTGTGGACGAGGTTGAGCCGTTGGACCAAAATGTTTACCAATGAGAATTTTCCATCAAATCTATCTAATAATAGGTATGTGTAACAACAGTGATTAATCTTCATTGATATGCTTGTGCCTCTATTGATAGCTCGTCCTATATACTAACAGGATAGCATTTTGGCACGGAAACTATTACTTACGTATTGTACACGCCTATATGCACACAATTTGGCAATATTGTACTTCATTCTCGTTCTTCGCTCCAGGCATTCCGGATGGGTGAGGTGTTGTTGGACATTTCATGACGTCATTACAACTAAAGATTAATACATGAATATTTTCTTAATTTGCAAATCTAACCTTATTAGCTGGTTTGAAATGTTTAATTCGTGGTGCATACCTGAGATTTCGTTCATCAATTATAAAAAAGTGTGCTTGGTTCAGATTATCGTAATTTTGTGGCACGCTAAAATTCGTTGGCTGCGGTGGGGTTTTTTTATGCGTGAGCAATAATGATCTGGAGTTCACAGTCAATACATACATTCCTGCTCTTGCAAAAAATTTACATAAGTAGCTACGAGAAAAAAGAAAATGCGAAACTAAAATTTCCTGTTATACGGAAATTCTGAGTCGCATGTGATATGCGCACTTTATATTTGCATAATTAGTGTATGCAGGGCAACACCGCGGAAAAAAAGTACACGCATGTGCCAAACCTGAACAATGGCGGCCAATTGAATCCAATTTTCGAAACTAAGACATGGCCATTTACTCATTCGAAAGTGAAAGTGTGAAACAGACAAAAGAATATAGAAGACGGTTAGACTATAACATTAATTTTAAACCGTAAGAAGAAATAGAAATTAACCAAAACATCTCATGTTTGAACAGGTGGTATATATCGAAAAATTTATATCAATCACCGATAAGCAAATTCTCAAGAGTATAATGCCAGGTCATAAATCATCGAGGAAATTATGAAAATGAATTTGTTTCAACGCAAAAGTTGTTGACGCTACGCTAAAAAAGATATTGCAAAAAAAAATATGCCCGAACCTACGAGAAAAAATGTCCTTGTAAATGTACCAGCAGTCACCTTTGGTTCATTTTCATGCGTGATACATTTCTGAACTTTTAGACTATAATTATTGGCATCAACTATTTCGCTGACCTCAGAATGACATTTCGTCAAACTTTTTTCTTCAAGATTGGTTTAGAAACAAATTTGGAGTAGGGTTACGGTTAGAGTAAGGATTAGGGTTAGCCGGTTAGGGTTAGAGTTTGTGTTTGGAGTAGGGTTAGTGTTAGTAAAACCGTTGCTTTGTTACGTTTTGTCACTCTGAGGCCAGGGAAATAACCTCTTCCATAATTATTTATAGGCAGACAAGAGAGTCACTCCGCCATTTTGAGTCTACGACAATCTTCGGAACACTTTGATATCACTTGACATCAAGTTTGCAATGCAAATCCCAGTAAAAACGCACGCGCAGACGTATTCCCGCGGTGTTACAAGGACATAATGTTACAGCCAAATCGTAGTACTTGGAGAGACAAGTGTGGAAAATATCATTGGCCTTTTGGCGATTGTGGCTGTAATAGATATTATACATCGCTAAATATAAATCTGCGGTAGAATATTCTCTTGGCTAACAGCCATATTAGATTGTTGTGTTCCTCCCATGTCTCCTAAACTTTTTGACATGGCCGGCATAGGTGGCAGGGCGTAGTGTTAAGTCATAGTGTAACTTGATAGGAAATACAACACGGCTGCATTCATGAAATATCTCTGTAGTGTGAAGCTGAAGCACGGCCACGGGGTATAGGTATAAATATTTGTAGTTGAACAGAAAGCAATGATGATCCCTGTCGAATTGGGCATGGAATATTAATTACACCGATAAAAAATTATTGAAATCAAGCTAAAATCGATTGTCACTAAATATAAAATTTTTGTTGACAAAGCAAATATTTTTAAAAAAATGCATCATAGCAGATTAAAAGATAATGCCTTATGGTAAAATCAATATTTAGCGAATTAAAAAGCCCATAATTATAGTTCTCACTGCAATTACGCAAGCATATTAAAGCTAGTCCAAGCATAAATAAGCTAAGGATATAAAAGGCAACGATGTATTTAGCTATTTAATAAAGTAGTATAATACTAATAATCTTTGTTGAAAGGTCTTGTAAGATGGAAATTATCGAGTGTAATTTTATATACAGCTATTGTACCTGACCAGGAACAGCTGCGAAAATTCAACTATACGTCCCTGACAAGAGGGTGTTGATGGGGTATATCGTGAGTCGTGATTCACTCAATAATTTCGGTTCCGTCAGTCGTGAAAATACCAAAAATGTACCGTGAAGTGTGAGGGAAAAAATACTGTTTGTCGTTTCAGAACACTTTTCAAAGATTTACCGTTAAAATACCAAAGTGTTACCGTTAAAATACCAAAATTTTTACCGTTTACTGATTTTCAAACCCGCGCCCTTCTAGATCCTCTGACAAGAATCGAACTTGCGGTCCTGCGATTCCAGTGCGCAGCGCTTTAACCATGCTGAGCTGCAGATGCCAGTTGTCGGGCTTTAACCACTGCACAAGTTCATGTATATATATATACTAGGGTACTGCCATGTATAGGGTATATGCAGTGAGATGTCAAGAAAATCTTAATAATAATCTTAGTTTTCCTCCACATTAATTTAAATTCCAATCAAACGAGGATGAGAGTTGGTAGTCACGTCCGTATTGTTACAGGGGACATTTCAAGCTCTAGATTAACAAACTAAAACAGTAAAAGGTTTGATACATAGATCATAGTAGCTCGCTACAGCCTACAACGACATAAACATAAGGATTAAGGAAAAGAACACAATGCCAATGGGAAATTGTACTGGGACTGGGAATGACATAAAAATCAAGGTAATTTCCAATAATTTTGTATAAACCATAATTCGGTTTAATCGTTTTCAAAAATTCTTAAGTCTGGTCAAACGCATTGATCGAGAGCAAATTTAGTTCAAGTGAATAGACGATTGTTCTACACTGACACTGTACTTGGCATAATACTCACTTATACTCCAATCGTGAACCAATCATTTGAATGTTCCATGCGCATGGTCTAAATTCAATGCAAACATGCGTCCTGAGTATTTTGACCTAAAATCGTAAAATAAAAAAATTTAAAAAAAATTTTGACTAGAATTGACTCAAATTTATGAGCAAATTTTTTAGTTATTTCAAATTTAGTCATGAGTCAAAATCTTTGTAGTGTTGCTTTGGAAAGGAAGGTTATTTCGTTGGGCTCAGAGTCACAAAACGTAACAAAGTAACGGTTTTACTAACACTCACCTTGTTTCTAAACTAATCTTGAAGAAAAAAGTTCTGACGAATTAAATGTCATTCTGAGGTCAGCGAACTAACTTTTCCCTTTGCAAATCCTATATTGTTTGTGTGACGTTTATGCAAAGACAAGGGCCTTTGTGTTGCATGTCGGATGAATATCTCATCAAACCTCAATTATCAAACATGTTTTCAATATTCTGCGTGTTATTTTACAACGTGGGTCCTTCGAGATATTTTTAAATCCGTACAGATGGGACATTCTGATGAAAGCCCGAAGGCGCAGATGAAGTGTCACAATTATTTTTACAATATCGACCTTTTCTTTCTAATCAATTCACCGCAAACCACAATTCATTTAAACCGCGCGGATATAAACAATCAAACATTATAACTATTAAATACGACAATAATATTACAGCGTGGCTGATGTGGTCGCGTGACTAATACTGTAGATTATAACAAACTAATAATCAAAATGAAGCTAATTTGACTCACTATTAAATATAAATTAATAAAAAAATTCACATGAAAATCACATTACTTGACAACACAGACTCGCAGTAACACACAACTGTCACAACACTTATAAGCAAATGATCATGACGGTTTTGTCAACACGAACGTCACCCGAACTTGGTGTAACTAATTTTGGGGGTATGTTGCATCATAGGGACATATAGCCTACCGTGTAGACCCCAGCAGAAACACGTGGGTCTACACCGTAGGCTAAGGGACATGGCGCTCGTGTAAGGAAGCTAAAAGCTATAAAATTCTTATGTTTTGTCATATGTTATGCAAGGGTGGGTTGTAGCGAAGTAGTTGTAGTTCGCTACTGTAGCGAACTACAATTTTCAAGTATAGCCAGTAGTTTTTGACTACTTTTTTAAAACAGTAGTTGTAGTTATAGCGAACTACATTTTGCCTAAAGTAGCCAAGTAGTTGACTACTTTTCAAACAGCGAATCGCTATTCGCTACTTTTTAAAATTGTTAGCAACTTGATAGAATAGCGCCATGATATTGAAACACAGTTTGCTTAAAATCAGTACTCAATAGTCAATTTGCACTCCTGAACACTGTAGTGCTTACAAAAATGTTGCTTTGTGTTTACTGTTGGCTGTTTGTCGATTTTTTATAGATTACATTACAGCCTGAGTTAGTAGATGCTCCAAATACAGTAAAACTAAAAAAGATATAGCGTAGCGAAATAGCGAAATAGTTCGCTACATTTTTTAAGCAGTAGCTGTAGTCAGTAGCGAACTACCTTTGTTCAAAAGTAGCAGTAGTTGTAGCTGACTACATATTTTTGAAGTAGCTGTAGTTATAGCGAACTACAAAACTTTTGTAGTCAACCCACCCTTGATGTTATGACGATTACCACAAACTATAACCAAAATACAGTTTTTAATTCAGTCCCCCCTCGGCAATCTTGACGAAAACGTCGCTTGCTCATGTATGATATAAACGGATTTCTGGAACGAAATTTACAAACCGCTATGGACCATGGTACTCTTAAGTGTACATTGACAAATAATACGACTATCTAATAGCCTTTCTCACGGCCGATTTTCTCGGCCCCATTTTTAGGATACTGGCTCTCCCATGCTTGAGAGTCTTCGCACCACGAAATACAAATTTTTAGTAATTGTAGTTATTCGGTGTAATGCCAATAGATTTACAGTTAGAACTTTTAAAAGTCGCTTTTTATGTTGTTTGTATTATGATTTGATCATGGTTTATATTTTGTTTCAAGTTTTATTAAGACACTATTTATTAGACATATTGGACTAATTAGTTTTAGCCTCGTTTTGTCTTGCTTCCAAATTCTCTGTGACTGATGATTATACTTATAGTCATGGAGTCAGATTTTTGGAAGCAAGACAAAATGAGGCTATATTTGGATTCGGCGAGACTGCAAGCATTTTGCTTATAAAAATTCCCCACAAAACCGTTTTTAATAGTTAATTCCTAATTATTAAAAGCAGTAAACTAAAAAAGGAGAATATATATTAAACCGAAATAAAACTTGTCACTATATATACAAACTAAATGTAATTTAGGGGAAAATAGACAATGTAAATATCTATAATTGGCGAAGTTATAGTAACATACAGCCAATTCAGAAATGGATGTCCTTTGCAAACCTTAAACTCCAAGCGCGCAAAGCGTATAACGGGAGCACAAGTTTCAAGCTTAGTTTAATATTGCAACTATTTGTGAATGAATTGTCCTCGTAAGGAGATATTTACCATGTCTCTAAGAAATGGGCCAGTTTAGAGTTTAAGGTTTGCAAAGGACGACCTTTTTTCAATTAGCTGCATGTATATATGCAAGAAAAACTAGCAAAAGAAACAAGAACGAAGAAAGCATCACGGCAAAAATTTAATTAGGTCTATTAATTTCGCAACAACATAGTCAGATAGTCATGACTGAGAAACTGCATGAATGCATGCCATGCATTATAATCATTGTTGAATTGGATGAAAAGTAAACAGGAAAAGTCTATATTTACAATGAGTTTAGCACAATTTAATATTTATCCAACACAAAGAGCGGCTTCAGTCTTCCGACAATATTCATTAATTGTTATTTGTTCTCCTAATTTATATGTTAGCATATAATATTTGTTGTGTTTTGGCATGAATATTGTTAGCAATTATAACCAATTTGGCAATTGTGTGCATAACACTATAACAGCTATTGATGCGTGGATATTTGCGATAAAAAGCGTTCAAAACTTAAAAAGTAAAATCGTTTTGGTGCATGCATGTATAACCTCTCAAAATTACCGTCTAGACTATAGTTTTCGCTTTATTCTCTATACTTTTAGTTTATACAATTAGCTACCCTTTATTAAACACATGAATCTGCATGCCGGTTGAAAAGCATAAAATAATACCTTGACTTCAGTCGTCTCAAATCTCAGCATGTTTACAGACTATTGTCGCTGCGGCAAGGCGGCAAGTGACTTAAGTTTTCGGGTTTTGGTAGGTCACAAATTGGAACAATTCATGTAAGCCTGTGGCTTGCCATTATTGGGATATCAAAATGGTGGAAGATATTCGCAGATCTCTTAATTTAAAATTATAGGTATTTTTTGCCTCTAAATTGTACATGCAACCCAACATTCAACAATTATCCGCGAGAAAAACAATCGTTTGTACAACTAAATAATCCAACAAAAGCCATGCCGAAACGAAACAAACGTCGCCAACAATGCAATTTTACGAGTCCCTGAGTCAACAGAGCGGCAGAACTATACATCACCAAGTTGTTTTTTCATACTTGTTAGTTTTTAGCGCGTGTTATCTGACATGCAAAAAATCTGCTTGGAAACTCTCTCCTCCGCAGAGGCTTTAGTTGGCTATGATTAGGATTAGTATTGAAGATGGAACCAGCGGCTCTGTTCGTGTTCCAAGAACCGCCTATGGTGAAATGTATCTCAAAACTAATCGCAATCATGCATAGCCAACTAAAGCCTCTGCGGAGGAAAGAGGCTTGGAAACACTAGCTCGTGCGTGGTTGTTATTCTACGCACATGTGACCTAATTTAAAAACCTAGTAACATAACATTGTCATGATATTTTTTGTGTGTGTTTTGATGTTATGTACTCAGGTGAATTAATGTTTTTGATGTCACTCTGAGTGTATATCGCGGGTTCGATTCCCACCGTGGTTAGGCTAACTTTTCAGCCTGCCCGATGTGGATATACACTCAGAGTATAACATCAAAAACAATAACGTTGTCATTTAAGCCCCGTTTACACTACGCTCAATTTTTGGTACGGCACGGATAAAATTGGTACCCGTACCACTTTTTTGGTTCTTGGACTACCTATATTTTGAGCCCTGTTTACACTACACTCGATTTTTGGTACCGTACCAAATAGGTAGCCAAGAACCAAAAAAGTGGTACGGGTACCAATTTTATCCGTGCCGTGCCAAAAATTGAGCGTAGTGTAAACGGTGCTTAATGTAGCAATAATTGGTCTTTTCAGTCATTCTCTACGTTTTAACTTGAACCATTGGCATTGCACAATACTACTTTGCAACATTGGTATAACTTATACTCCACCATGAACTTATACTCCACCTTCTAACATATCTGAATATTTTATGTCTTTTATATGTAAAGGGTGCTTTTATCAATTGGGATTTATCCTGTTACGGCATCCTATCACTATGTTTGTTACACTATGTTATGTATGTGTAACATTGTGACAAACTTATTAAATTACATTAATGCCAATGGTATGTTCAATCGTTTATTAATATTTATCACAACTAATCCCTAGCTCTCTTCTACTTCTAGTTCACATAACAGATTTAAGAGTGGTCAGGGTTCAACAAAGGCCTTTCGACAAGAAATATGAATATATTTTCGAGGTATGGTTATTATAGTATTGCGATAGTATGTATGATAATAATTGGAACTGAATAAGATCCGAAGCCAATTAACCAAATGCGAATACATATTTGATTTTGAAAATAACACGACAACTATAATTCTTAGTCCTAAGTAGAAAATATTTTTTCCTGATGCATTCATAAGTAGCTCATTAATTTTTTAGTGTTTTGCCGGGTTGTGAGTGGGGGGAAATTTTTATATTTCCACCTCTACGTGCGCATTCGAAAGTTCTGGAGACAGAATTCGGTATCAATTATTAATCATCGACGAAATTATCGCGAGGCTTCAGGCAACGGCAGAAAGCATGTCTGGACTTGCCCGATGTCAATGAGCCACAAACTAAGACAAGGTGGCCATGTTTGGTCGTAAAAGATAATCCAATATTATACTGTATATTCTAGGATAATCGTCTTTCAATAAGCGGATCGGTAAAGCATTGTGGAATAGACCACCCCATCGATAGCAGTGTCACTACTGTTTATCATCGCTTAAACCGTTGCTGGAAAATTCTCTTTTGAACCAAACACTGCATTTATATTGGTTTATCTTCCAATAGACACTTTTCGAATTTACTGCCTGTTGGCAATAACTTTATTTACAATGGATAACATTAGTCGCCTCGATTTCAAGCTGTTGTTTCGTGTGCGCTCAATTCTGAAGTGTCCGGTCTTTATTATTCGCCTCAGGCTCGACGAAGTCGAGGTGAATATTCCCCAATAATTACCGAGGCTGAGGCGAATAATTGTTTTAGTATTTTTACACAGGTCTTTTGCGTTTTGGGGGACTGAATTTATTTTAATTTTGCTTATTTCTTTATCAGTAACTCCCACAAAATGTCTAGCCGCCATTTTGCAAATTTCGATTTTGTTATATTCACCTGTAGGTGAATATAACAGCTTGATACGTCAAATTTGACCAATGAACTTGTAGGATTTGTATATATTCACTTGTGCAAAAATACTAATGATTTATGTTCACTCTCAGTACTCTCAGTGGTTGTTAGACAACTCTGAGGTTTTCTCGGAATCCCACTTGTGCATGGAAAGATGAATTCCAAAAACACGCCAAGAAAAAATCTCGCTCACAACACATGCAACACTACGCAAATAATATAACATGCGCTGTCAGACTTTGTAGCGAGTTGAATATAAGAACAAAGTTGTTTTTTTAGGTAACGTGGTCGAATGGCAAGGTGTTCAGAATTCATCGCGCATACGGAGAATTATTCGACTTTCAATGCAAGGTATACATAAGCAGCAAAATTATTATAAGACAATCCGTGATGTCGGCCACTGCGTATCCAAATGACACATTTTGCGTCAGGATGCAAAAGTGGCAGAATCTGGAAGATTTAAAATATGCGTATCAAAGTATTGAAATGTTAGTCACCTATTCAATGCATTTAATACTAGCGTACTTTTAGTTGGAGTAAAGTGCACTTAGCGCTTAAGTTGGAGTAAAGTGCACTTAGCGCAAAAGGAATTAGCGCTTCTCCCATTGGTTCATTTGCGTAATCGATTAATCGGTATCAACAGTTGATTAACAACATGGATTAATCAGATTGGATAAATCTAGTATATGCCCAGTGGTTAATGTCGCTTTCAAGAAAGGGGCACGTTTTAAAATCTTTATTTGACGGTCAAAGAGTGCATGCGCTATACTGGTAACAGAGAAATAAAAACAAGTCGCGTTTGTGGTTTAATTACATACCACCTCCTCGTATTTTTTTTCAATAGGGAAAGAAAGTTATCATGCCATGCTTGGCTGCTGTTTTGTTGATTCGATTATTGTTAAGAGTAATGAACTGTCAAAAATATCGATCAATCAGAGCGCTCTATTAGAAAGGAACGTATTTTGTATAATTTGAAGCGAGTGAAGCGTGCAAATTGTTATCGGGATCGAATTGGTTCATTATCGTGTTTAAATAACAATGGTATCTTTGTTACTAGATCATAGACAACTATATTTAGCGACCTATTTGCAGTTGCATGCATGCCTCTATTTTTGTATAGAGCTCAAAAGGATAAGATTTAAATTTAGCGGCATATAATAGGCTGTGATATAGAACATTGGATACGGATATAGCTGTTTAGCTACTGCGTGTTGTGCGCACTAAACTTACTATGCTGCGCAGTGTTGAACATTAATAATTACTTGAAATTTTGTTCTGGTACGTATTGAACTGATATATTGGCTTACAAACATAATATAATTAACGTGCTTCTAAGAATGATGACGAGGTCCAACAGCTAGAGATATTCCTTGGTAAAAACATTAAACCGTAGCCTTCATTTACTATAGGGATTAAGGTATTCCATAACTTCACAAATTTCATCTATCACTGCACAAATTGGTTATCAATGCACCCTAAAATAATCCCTGCGAGGATGAGCGAGTTGATTGCGCACTTTCAAAGACATGAGTTATTCATTATTTGTTTCTTATCTAGCTTCGCCGCCGTTTCTCTAAAGAAATAAGCAAAATGACGGAAAGAAAGGTCATTCCTTATCTTCCAGGTTGGTGTATAGTATATATAGTCTATAGAGATTATTTAACAAATAGGTAATATTTTGCCGTTGTCTGTCCAGTTATATATACACAGTGTGACGTCGAGAGGGTCAACTTTTTTGTTAAGGTTTTGTGTGACGTAGTTCCGTGCGTCTGTCTTTTAATAGATCATTGCTCTCGACCAATGAAAGCGTTTGAATTCTTAACGTTATTATATAAA